>SMSQ01024341.1:0-10499 GCA_019453375.1 Ctenoplectra terminalis
GAAAAAAAAACTACATTTTATATAATAATTAGAGTAAATTACTACCGTTTTTATTATTTTCCACAAAAAAAAACTGCGCATTTTATTCCGCACTTTTACCATATATACAAGAAAATTTTTCAGCACTCAAACGGTTAATTTACCCAAAACAACGAAAATGTAAAAAAACCAACAATGCAATGGCTTCTTTCTACCGGATTCAACCCGATATTTTCGGGTTCTCATACATCTCTGGCGCGGACATATTGCACGGTAACTGCGTCGATGCTTTCATCTGGGTAGTTTTAACAAGCATTTCTATCATCCATGGGATGTTTTCATACGGTATGAAAATTCACGGTAACAGCAGCGCGAAATACACGACGTTTCTCGTACAGTTTAGATGCCTCGATATTTCCCAACAGAAACCTACCCATTCGCTCGAATAACTAAACCGATACGTATTCAAATGTAACAACTCTTTCTGCGATATGGTAGCTCAATGCGATTTGTTTGATTACTTATTGTTTGCATTTCATTTTTGGAGAGTAGTTTGTAAATTTATTGCGATACGTGGAAATATTTGTAATATTGAGATTGATTGAAAAAAAGAATTTTTTTAGCATTGAGAATGATTAAAAGGAAAGAATTTTTTTAGCATTGAAATTAATTGAAAAAAAAGAATTGTTTCAGCATTGAAATCAATTGAAAAAAAAAAGAATTTTTTTAGCATTGAGATTAATTGAAAAAAAAGAATTATTTTAGCATTGAAATTAATTGAAAAAAAAGAATTGTTTCAGCATTGAGATTAATTGAAAAAAAAAGAATTTTTTTAGCATTGAAATTAATTGAAAAAAAATATATTTTGAAATATTAGCATTGATTTAAAAAAAAAGAAAAAATAATGAGTTAAATAAATAGATTTCTGTGCTATGAACATACTAACACTTTTTTTTAATAATAATTCTTCTAACACTAAAACTACCAAAGCGATCAAATTAACCGGCGTGTAATTTCTCATAGAAATTATATAAATTTATACTGATTCAATTTGGGGAATTTTTCACGATTTTCTGTGAAAAATATAGGTAAGTGACGCCAAAACGAAAATTTCAGCGTCAGTCCGCAGGGACAAGTATGGCGCTTAACGTGTTAAATCGAAAAGAAGTTGAAGATTGCAAGGTTAATATCTTACAGTTAGTGTACTTAAAAAGACTCAGAGATATGTGTAATTGGAATTTTTTAAGCTTAATTAGCAACTTACTTGTATATAAGGTTGTGGTTGTTGAGAAGAAGGTGGGGGAGGTGGAAGAGGACTGCCAGTTACCGCTGCATCCTGTTGAGGGGATGTTCGTGGTGGTTCTGAAACATACGAGAAAAAAAGAAAGAATGCAATATTATTACTGAAAGTGTCCGAAATTTTATTCCAATTTTTATTTCTTTCCGTCTTAATCTTTCGTATTAAACATCTTCTACAAACTTTTCGTTTTTATATTAACTGGAATAATTCCTAGGTAAGCGATCGTGGTACAATTCTAACATGTTTATTGTTTTTAGATTTATAGATAGCATATTTAAATTTCGTAAGAATTAAAAGAGCGATCATATACCAAAAACCAGTTTTCTTTTTTTCTTCAAAATGCTTTATTCAGAAACATAATATCTACAACGTGCACATCCACAGTAGTGAATAATCTACGTAAAAAAAAAAAAAAGAAAATCAATAATACAGAATATTAGAAACGATGCAGTAACTTATATTCTAATTTAAGAATTTCTTATTTTATGATCTGTGATTAACACTAGAACTACATAATTTTTCATAAAAATTTTATAAATTTACAACAATGTAGTTTTGCGAATTTTCCGTGATTTTTTGTAAAAAATATCTGCAAAGAATTATTTTTTCAAATACCTTTCATTTTGATTTCTTTGGTATAAATAAGTCTACTTTAATCGCCGGTAGTTCTGGTGTTAAAAAGGAATGCAGATTTGCTATTTCGATAGCTTAAAGAGTTAAAGAAACGAAAGGATGATCGAATCGAGGATATCTGAAAGATCGTAGCAGCGTTAACCCTTTCACAGTTCAGTTCATAGGAACACGCGGACTTCATAAAAGCTAGCTCTTGTATTAATTAATATTCAATTGTATAGGTTGCGACAATTTGAGAATCAACAGAATTAAATAAGCATTATAAAGAAAATTATTGCGGCCTCCTTTATTACTGTCTAACTTAAACGTGGCCTCTAATGGTAAAAAGGTTCTCCATCTTTGATTTGGTCCGTGTTTGTAGTTAAATAATGTGTTCAATCCGTATCGGTACGTTCATTTCGTTAAACGTTTAGACAACTTAGTCTAAAGATATGAAAATGGAAGCCTTTTTTTAATCGCAAGCAGTGTTCGAAATTAACCCTTTGACGTACGATTTAGTTTAAGTTATCTTTCATCCGAATTCGATTTAATTTTTTTTTCGCACCTTGGTATAAGAAGTGTTTGGAAATAAACCAAGTTTTCTTATTGCAAGATAAAGGAATTTATGCAATTTAACTGTAATACTAACTATTTTAACCGTAACATCCAATGGTCGAGCGACTATAGCCAGCCACAGTATACAGAAGCTGATTCGTAGTCAGTGATTATAACCGACCATGGTAGCGAAAGGGTTTTGGTATAAGAAGTGTTTGGAAATAAACCAAGTTTTCTTATTGTAAGATAAAAAAATTTATGCAATTTAACTGTAATACTGTGGGAATGGTAAGACTGAGGTGAGAATGTTTAGTCTGGAGTGATAGAGGTGTGAATAAAGAGTGTTTGGGACAGTGCGATCGAAGTGCGAGAGACGAGTGTTTGGGCCGAGCGATAGAGGTGCGAGAGACGAGTGTTTGGGCCGAGCGATAGATGTAAGAGAGACGAGTGTTTGGGCCGAGCGATAGACGTGCGAGAAAAGAGTATTTGGACCGAGTGACAGGGAATATCGTGTGACCGAAGAGTTTCTGAGAATGCCTGAGCAGAGTGAAAGAGATTGAGAATAGAAGAAGAGAGAATCAGGGAATAAATGAATGGAGAAAATGCGTAGAGGGGTTAGTCGAGAGATAGTCGGAGAAGAGTCAGAGCATAGTCAGAGAGTAGTGAAAGTTGAGTAAGGAGAGTATAGAGAAGAATTAAAGAGCGAACATTGTAAGAACGAGCATAGTAATTAGTTAATAAATTGTTATTGTTCTTAAGACAGTGTCCATTATTGAGTATTCATAGAGACACCCGTCTGCAACCTAAAATCCCTACAATACTAACTACTTTAACCGTAACATCCAATGGTCGAGCGACTATAGCCAGCCACAGTATACAGAAGTTGATTCGTAGTCAGTGATTATAACCGACCATGGTAGCGAAAGGGTTAATCTGTGAAAGGGTTAAAAATAACTGGAAGCGTAGCAGATTATTGAGAAATAAGAACTTACCAAGTGTACGGAAGACGATTGGTCCACTTCGAAATTTTTTGCCGGCTCTTACGGCAGTGACCACAAGTTGGTATTGCGTATCGGCTCTGAGACCGCTCAGCGTAATCGCCTCGCTGTTTCCTGCGACCACCGCTACCACCCTGTAACTAACCATCTTGCCGTTGTGTTTCGTTTTTTTAACTTGCTTTTTGCGTCTTATTCTATCATTTTTAAACGTTACTTTGATCCTTGTTCTACGATTGTTACGAATGAACGCAAACAGTGCTTCCTTTTTAATTAACTACATATCTCGCAAAATTCAGAGAAGAAGTTGCTTAAATTTTGCACCGGTGAGACGACTTTAGTTCGCTATATGGATTAACCCTTTGCGATCTTAGCCACATTCGACACTTTGGCCCGACTGATTTATATTTAACACGTTCAACCCGGCGCATTTTTTCGAAGCCCGTATGGTCAGCGGGCTCGAGATTATCAGATGTTTATTCGTCTGGCGGCGCTTGTTTGTTTCATTATTTTCTCTGTTGTCAGTGGCTCGAGTCTGAAGTCTACTTGCATCTAATTGTTATAAATTACTTATAAAACTTTACTTACAATTTGTGAAATATATATGTAAGTAAAATATTTTTATTTTTTTAAAGTTAGACATTCTATAATTTCTGTTTTTCAATAATTTATTATCGACCCTTAGTATTATGGAGTCAGACGATGATTTTGAGTTCCTGCGAAATTGACGCGGAAAAAAACCTAGAATCTTATATTCATCGGACTCGGAATTTTTCTTTTCCATTGTATAATATCGTCTAGTCTCTTCCCAGTTGTTCAATTTAAAGTATGCTTTTTCAAATAAAATTATAAATATATGGGAACTACCGATGGTCCACGCCGTCAGACGGAGGAAACCAGGTGTGGACCACCGGTGGTCCACGCCGCCAGATGAAAGCAATGCCTGTGAACCAACGATGGTTCACGCCGGGTTGAACGTGTTAACCCTTAACGGTCGTAAGTCACCTCTCACGTGACAACAGTACTTTGTCGGTGCGGTCGCACGTCACGAGGGAGGTGATAACGAGCGAACCAGTCAAAATTGGCGTTCTATGAAATGCGTGCACGACTGACTTGTGAGTTAAGCATCAGCAACGGAGCAATTGACATCTCCACTGATGTATCGCTGCCTTTTGTACTCAGTGTTTGATATATCGAGCCGGAAAATGAGTAAAGAAAATTGTAAAAATTTCGATAGCGATGATAGCAGTGAAAGTTTGGAAAATAGTTTTGAAAATGATGTTCGTTCCAGTGATGAGACCAGCAGTTCGATTTTAAACTCATATATTTGTAATACACGTTCAAAAAATAAGTAATTTCTAACAAAAATGTTTGATTTTTCGCATATTCACCGAAACCAGCTACAACTTAGTGAGAATCGCGTACGAAAAGCTAGCGACCGATAAGGGTTAATAATCTACTTCTAAAAATTGTCAATAATTTGGCTATGACGGTAAATTTTTAATTTCTCACGTAAGTCCTCGTAAACAAAATTCTTAACGGTTTTTGAATTTTTAACGCGTCCCATTAACATTTATTTTCGCTACAGCAAGTGGTCGTGTAGCACACATCGTTTTGTTTTTTCCACTGCCATAAATAGCGCAAAAGCTCTTGAGACACTTAAAACGAAAAGGAGCAGCGTTCGAGGTGCTTCCAAGCCTGTGCGCGTGCTGTTTGCAAACACTGTAAACAGAGCGCGTAATTTGTGAACGCTAACATAATAAAGCTTGTTGCTTTTAACTTTACGTCTGTTCGCGAAAGCAAGTGTTTTTCCTCAAGTGTCGAAAGTATGGGTTAATTTGAACGAAAAAAAGATTTCTTTCAAAAATCTACGAAAGCTTTATGCGCGTATTTTTGTCAATAAATATAAGTATCTTTTACAAGCGCCGAAAGGATAGATTCTTTTAGAGAAAAAACTTTATAGAAAGAACGTGTGATGTGTCTATCTGAATCATTAAGTTCTATGCATTAAAACTGATTGTTAACGCGTATATGTACAGTCCCTGGCCATCGAATTAGAACCGCTACAAAGGGCATAGCCGGTTAAGGGGGTCGAAAGTGCTCCTAAACCGAATTCGACTTGCGATGGATCATTCGATAGCTTATCAAGAAAAATCAATTTGTGCCGAGTTTCAACTTTGTATGTTCACCGGGGGGGTAGTAAAGGGTAAAATAAAAAAATCACGTTTTCGCTCAATTACTCCAATCCTAGAGTATGAAAAATTCAGAAAAAAATTAGAGATATTGCCGCTAGCAAAGCACATATTACAGAATTTTTTCAGATTTTTAGATTGAGAATCCAAGCGATAAAAAATAAAAAATGCAAAAAAATTCAGAAAAATGCCAATTTCATATCGAAGGAATCGCGGATCTATGATTATATTTTTTGAGTAAGTGTATATTATTGATTCCTTTGCCTTTCCAGCATTTTTTGCGTTTTCCGTAAAATTAAAAGGCTGTTAAAATTGTAACCATACAATTTATTAATTATTAATATAATACAGTACTACTGCGCATAACATTATTAACCCTTTGCACTGGAAAGACACATTTTTGCGATACTTGTCCCGAGGAACAGAGAATGGATTTTGACGAGTGCTTTCTAAAATATTGCACGAACCAAAGTTATCAAGCTTAAGATTCGATATTAACCGTTTAAGTGCGGAGAAACGCTATCGCGCTTCTCTTTTGTTGTGTCAGAAATTTTGCGCTATAAGTAAAAAAGGATTTCATGGAATTTGTGCAGCAAAACACTCTTGTAATAAGCGAGAATAAAAAATATTTTTGTTGGTAAAAACTACTTTTTATATAATAATTAGAGTAAATTACTATCGTTTTTATTATTTTCCACAAAAAAAACTACGCATTTTATTCCGCACTTTTACCATGTATACAAGAAAATTTTTCAGCACTCAAACGGTTAAGTCTTGTATAACATAAAGATACACGAAAAGTTGAAATAAAATAATTATATTACACGCGATTCGAGTCGCTGCATCAATCCAAGTGCCGAGCGAGAGTCACCTCTCGAGAGCAAAGGGTTAACACATGTTAATATTTTGTATTTCCACCCTTTGCTTTGATACCAGCTTGTATCCTTTCCGGCACGCTCCGTATACATCGCTCGATCATGTGCTTCGTATCTTCATTATTTTCCCAAATATCTGTAATTTTTGTTTTCAACTCGGATAACGCGGTGCTCGGAGAGTCGTAAACTAGTCTTTCGAGTAGGCTCCGGACATTTTCTATGGCATTCGAGTCGAGAGAATTGCCTGGCCATGGGAGCAAAGGGATGCTTTTGGTTTTGGAATCGCTCGTCACCCACAGAGTTCGATTATTATCGCGATAGGAACGAATCGATTGCTATGTATACATCATTATCAACGTATATAGTAATAATTTGAACGATCAAAGACAGTTTTCCATACATGACACAACGTTGTAGCCATAAAGGTGAAATTTTTGTACGTGGTCCTAATTCGATGGCCAGGGACTGTGTACCGTTAGTATGCAAACATTGTTAGATATGTAATTTAAATGTGTAGTACATATGTGTCTAATCCTGTATTTGGATAATCGAAATTCAGATAACCGACATCCGAACAATTAACGTTCTATTGTACTCACGCAAACGTACTAATACACCGTGATTAATTTCGAAATTTTAATCAAAATATCTTATTTGCGTAAATGCTAGGTTCCAAAAGTATCGCAGAAATTATGTTCGTAGTTTTAATTCAGTTTTAAATATTTATTTATCATAAATTTCGTCGAGTTCGTAAAAATGGATCCCCCTGTGACCTTTTTCTTTTTCTCTAAAAGAGTAGAAATTACGTTCGTAGTTTTAATTCAGTTTTAAATATTTATTTATCATAAATTTCGTCGAGTTCGTAAAAATGGATCCTCGCGTGAACTTTTTCTTTTTCTCTAAAAGAGTAGAAATTACGTTCGTAGTTTTAATTCAGTTTTAAATATTTATTTATCATAAATTTCGCCGATTTCATAAAAATGGATCCCCGTGTGAATTGTACCGGTGATCGAACATTTTTATTAATTTTTGTGTCGAGTATACAGTTCTAAAATCGTTACTCAGGTATTTAAGTCTAACCGTTTTTGAAAAGAAAAATAAAAGAGGGATCGAGGGAGAATGTTATTCTTCTCCGAGATAGAGATCACTTTTACATTTACTTGAGGAAGCATAAGCAGCTGATAAGTATTCAATATTTCCTGTAGCCGATAGACCGAGTTAATTTCCTTCTCTGATGTTCAATTTCCTGGAGCGATTAGTTTTTCTTCAACGTGAATCGTTTTAGCAGAAAATGTTGAACTTTGTTAACTACACGGACTTGTGCATACATACAGAGGTTATGTGATTTAAAAGTACGAACCTGTTAATAGAAAATATTCACGAACAATGTCGCACGAGTATGAGTAAATTATATTTTCAATTATAGGAATGGCGTGTATCTTTTTTCTAGAAAATAAATTTAGTGCATAAAATAATTCCTTTTTTATTTATTTTTTTTTTTTATTGAATGTTTAAGATCGTATGTACTTTTGCGATATTTATTACGACAAATTCATATTTTAACGAATACAATTAATATTAAAACTACCGGCGATTTAAATGTATTTGTTCGTAGGGGAAGATGGAGTAATTGCGAACGCGGCGTAAATCCGAACGACATGGTGTTTCCATGTTCCCACCCTCCGTGCGCCGCGTAACAATGCGTGTATATCCTCTTTTACGCTTAATATTGTCGATATGTTCGAGGTATGAGATTATGCACGCTTTTCAAGCTGAGACCCGTTAAAATATTTCATAGAATTTGATATAATTTCTGTTTGTTTTGTAACTCGATGAAATTTCCTGGTTATTGTTCGCAATCGTGTTGAGTACATGGTTCGGAAGCGTCAATTTAATCGCTGCAAATATATTTTATAATATTGTGGGGATATTAATAAGCGGTGTTGTTTTTTTGTTGGAATTTATAGATTTATACAAGAAAAATTTAATAAACTCCTTGCTCCTCGATGTACAGACAGCCAAAAGTCCGTTTCTTAATTCTACTTTAACTTTTATAGTGTCTTCTAGCTTGCAATAGCAGATTCACACACTCTACGTGCGGTCCTGTCGCAAACGCATTTTCACTCTGATACAGATTGTCACTCGGTCCAAACACTCTTCATTCGCATCTTTACTTGGCTCACACACTCTCCATTCGTATCTTACTTGACTCAAATGCTCTTCATTCGCGCCTTATTTGACCCAAACGCTCTTCATTCGCGCCTTATTTGCCTGAAACACTCTTCATTCGCACCGCACTGGACTCAAACGCTCATCATTTGCACCTTACTTGACTCAGACACTCTCCATTCGCACCTTGCTTGACTCAAACGCTCTTCATTCGCGCCTTATTTGACTGAAACACTCTTCATTCGCATCTTATTTGACCCAAACACTCTTCGTTCGCACCGCACTGGGCTCAAACGCTCATCATTCGCATCATACTTGACTCAGACACTTTTCATTCGTACCTTACTTGACCCAGATACTTTTCAATCGCATCTTACTTGACTCAAACGCTCTTCATTCGCGCCTCATTTGACTGAAACACTCTTCATTCGCATCTTATTTGACCCAAACACTCTCCGTTCGCACCGCACTGGGCTCAAACGCTCATCATTCGCACCTTACTTGACCCAGATACTTTTCATTCGCATCTTACTTGACTCAAATACTCTCCATTCGCAACTTTCTTGATCCAAAAGCTCTTCATTCGTATCTTACTTGACCCAGGCATTCTCCATTTGCATCTAACTTAACCCAGACACTTTTTATTTCCACCTTACTTGACCCAGACACTTTTTATTTCCACCTTACTTGACCTAGACACTTTTTATTTACACCTTACATGACCCAAACACTCCCCATTCGCGCTTTACTTGACCCAAATACTCTTCATTCGTACCTTACTTGACCCAAATACTCTTCATTCGTACCTTACTTGACCCAAATACTCTTCACTCGCATCTTACTTGACCCAGACACTCTCCATTCACCCCTCAATCTTTTCCTGACACTTCACTCGGCCAAAACACTCTCCCCTAACACCTCATTCAACCCAAACATTCTTTTCTCGCGCCCTACAATATATTTTGTGCCAAAGACTATAATTTATAAAGCCTCAAATTATTCGATTCGTAATTAATCCAAGTCATTTGGTTTCACCCCAATCGCAATTACCCCATCTTCCCCTACCGAAGAGATAAAAGCGAAAGGTATATGTGCAAAAAATATATGATTGAAGGAAGGAATTTTTACAAAAAATCACAGAAAATACCCTTAAAACGTAACACAATAAATTTATACACTTTTCGTAAGAAATTATAAATTACTCAAAGTAGTAAAAAAAAATGTATGGCAAGGAGTTAAAAAATTAAAAAACGATATGTACAAATGACTAAACACCAAGTGCTTGTTTATAATATCAAGTGTTCGATGAAGTAGTGGTGTAACATATTACTCGAGTAACTTTTCGAATCTTTCGATATTTTCTACGCTAACCTACGCAGAGTTTTGTCCAACAGGTACTTCTTTTACAACCAACGTAATTAAACAACGTAAACGGGTGTACATGATGTCTGCAGGTTTTAGGGAATACCTTAAGAAAGCTATGTACCTGTCATTGTATTTCCTGTGCCGCAGTAGAAGTGAAAGTACCAATTAATGTCAAGTTCTCTCTAAACAGTTGACATCAAGCTACCAATCGATGAATCAAAGCACATCATTTTAACATAATTATGATTGTTCTCTCGTGTCTCGTATCGGCTCGATATTTTCAAAGCAGCGTAAAAATTTCAAAATATTGGGTCACATCTAATTCTTGTGAATGTTGCATTTATCGTGAGCAATTATCGAGAAGCTGAGTACGTAACATTCAATCTTAAAAACAGCTTCGTATTATATACAGTTACTCACAAAATTGAGCGTACACTTTTGTCGATGATAAAAATCG
>SMSQ01024342.1:0-10759 GCA_019453375.1 Ctenoplectra terminalis
ATTTCACGTTTCGATACGCAAAATATGACTCTTCTCTTATATTGCTTTAGTTTTCAAATGGTCACTCCAATATATCTGTGTTCGTGCACACAGTATGCAACAATAAAACCAGTTTTAACAATCTGCGGTATGTATTCCGGTGAGACCCAATTTTTGTCAATGATTCCGCGAACGTTAAAACTTTTCAACGATTCCATGAAAAACGATTCAGTGAGCGAACGCGCAATATTCATTTAAAAATGATAAATCCAGGACAATGTTTAAATCGACAACGTGAATTGTTAATCCGCGGAATACGTTTCACCATTTTCACCTCGCTTCGATATTTCGAAATATATGCATTGGATTCATTTATTAATTATTTTAATAAAGATTTAGAATTCTTATAACTAACTTGGATGCTCGGTTTGTTACCGCGTTTGATAAATGTTTGATTTCACGCTACATCAATGAATTCTTCAATGGAAAGTTATTTAATTTTAGTTAATATTCTTTTATGAAATTGTAAGGTTTGTTAATGATACGTATTCATTTTAGGGCCACGTTAGCAACCTCGATGTGTTAATACCTTATTTATAAAATTTAATTTAAATATTAAATTGTATTTTTTATTTTGGATATCTTTTCAGTATTATGTGTATTTTCTAGCATATTAACTTATTTATCAAATAACTTATATCAAATAGGTTATTATGCTAGAGAAATACACATAATCCTCAAAAGATATGCAAAATAAAAAATATATTTTTAGAATCATCTAACGATGAAACAAATTTAGATCTCATTTCTTCTGTTTTTTGTCAATACTTTGCATATAATATAACTAGAAAATATACTAGAAAAATAGACATAATCCTCAAAAGATATGCAAAATAAAAGATATATTTTTAGAATCATCTAACGATAAAACAAAGATCTCATTTCTTCTGTTTTTTATCAATACTTTTCACATAATATAACTAGAAAATATACTAGAAAACATACTAGAAAACACATAGTATACTAGAAAAATACACATAATACTCAAAGATATGCAAAATAAAAAATATATCCTTAGAATCCTGTAACGATAAAACAAATTTAGATCTCATTTATTCTGTTTTTTATTAATTCTTTGCACATCAAATAACTAGAAAAATACACATAATACCCAAAAGAAATGCAAAATAAAAATTGTACTTTTAAAATCCTCTAGCGATAAAACAAATTTAGGTCTCATTTCTTTTGTTTTCTATCAATTCTTTGCACACAATATAACTAGAAAATATACTAGAAAGATACACATAATTCCCAAAAGAAATGCAAAATAAAAAATATATTTTTAGAATCCTCTAACCATAAAACAAATTTAGATCTCATTTCTTCTATTTTCTATCAATCCTTTACACTCGAGAGGCGTCTCTCACTCGCCATTTGGATTAATGCAGTAACTCGATTCGTGACTGATAAGTGACAATAATTTCTCTATCAATAAATACCCTTTCTCTTTACGTTGTAAGTATTCAAAACTATGTGCACTTCATAATACATCATTGTGTTTAAAATTATTATTTTTAATTTGGTCTGTTTGTAATAGTTATGAAAACTGCGATGAAGACAGTAATCAAACAGTTGGTACAAGAACCAAAAACATATTTTTGCAACACTCGAAGTAAGGATCGCGAAATCCAGTGGCCTAATACATATTGGAACAGATATTAAGTTACTGTTCTCTATATATTTGTCATTTTACGATTTAATTTTTTCTAATAAGTACTATTGCTACGGGAACTTTTACAAGATGTGAAATTTGCAAATTGTGAATAAATAATAGTTATTGATATCTAATACATGAAACTGTATGCGTTTTTGTCGAGTGATTGCTACAAATATGATTTCTTCAATTATTTCATCGTGAACTATATTTGTTATCATTTCCATTACAAATGCAATTTCTGGATCGCTTCCTGGATTCTAAATTTTCTTCTTTTTTCATCATTTCCCTTTCACTTGCTTCTGTTGAATCTTATATTTGTTTGAAAGTAATTTCACGTCTATTTATGTTACTAGCAACTAATTTTTTTCCTAATGCTTCCTAAATTAGAATAATACGAAATAACAGTAAAATGAGCAATATAAACGCAATTTATTTCCGTTTGATACGAGTTTCTTCCTCAAAACGTAAAGCAGTACTTTGTTTACCGAAAATCTCTCGTGGAAACGATTGTGATTTCAAAGCTACGTAAACAATTCTAACACAATTCTGTCACTGTGTGCGTTGTTACTCCAACGCTAAAGCCAGTGGGTCTCAACTGACACGGGCATAGGAACGCGAGGGTTAAATATTTTCGTACATAATCTTATTCTTATCTGCATATTCAGCTAGTCGCCAACTTTCACCATTACTCGCACTGGTCACTTCACCTTCCAGCTCTCCTCTTAATTCTCCTGCACAGTCATAATCCAAAGTTTATCGTCCTCTAATATTTAAATAGCCCCATTTTTTCATCCTCGAGTCATTCTCTCTATTGTCATCCACACGTCACGTTTATTCAATTTTTAACTTATTGACGACATGCCCTTATTTTTGTAAATCTTATTGTCGAATAATTTTAGAATAAATTCATTCTTACGTGTGTACTTTTAGGAATAATTTTTATTCTATACTGTTATGCGTTACAGCGTCGACGGTTTGTTTCGCGACGATTAACCCATTAGCTGCCACGATCCCCACTTGGGGATTTTGGAATTTTACGTTTACCGCTCGGCGCCAAAAATATATTTGGTACGCTCGACAATTTAATTTCATTTTATACATATATCTGTCGATATTGTGTGTAACAGAAAGTGTGTATTTTGTGATTCGTTTCTTTGCAACGAGCGATCAAAATTGAAATTCATATGTAAGTTGAACGGAACAAAATTGTCATGTTTGAAACTTAATATTTTTGGTTTCTTTTTTATATTATAATGAAATACAGTACATAAATGTGTAATTTAGAGGTTATAGTAACGATCTGTTAGTTACTCGGTCTTTTGTTTTTTATTCAAATGATTTTACCGATCATTTTATAACGATATCCATTTGGCACTTTTTCAAAAATATCAAATAATTTCAAAACAAAACATAATTTCAATATAATTATATTTTTACATAACTTTTTGCGCATATATATAATTTATCCAGCCAAAAATTAAAAAAAGAAATTTGGCAGTTAATGGGTTAATACTAGAACTACCGAAGTAGCCAAAATGACTTGTTTGTAATTTTTCATGTACATCCTACGAATAAATGCTTTGCACTCCTAAACTTTTTTAACACTAGAACTACCAATCATTTTGACTGGTTCGTAATTTCTTATAAAAATTTCATAAATTTACAATGATATATTTTGGAGGATTTTCTATGACTTTTTGTGAAAAATATGTACAAAGAATTGTTACCCTTATTATAGGTACTTTTTCAAATACCTATCATTTTGATTCCTTTGATACAAATAAGTCTATTTTAATCGCCAGTAGTTCTAGTGTTAAGTTTCACAGGACTAATATAGAAACTTAGAGTGTTGTTTTGGCAAGAAAAGAAGAATAATAAATTTTTACGATTTTTTATTTATTTGATCAACGTGCTTTGGTCCAAAAAAAAGCAAAATTTGAATCGATGAAAATACTAAATTTAACTTAAAACTTAACCTTTGAAGAAAATTACACTTGCCACCTGGCTCCAGTGAAGCGCAAGCGGTTAAGAACTGCGCGTTTCTAGGAATTTTTAATAATTTTCTATAAAGAATATGAAGAAACATTTATTTCCCTCGCAACAAAATTTTTTCAAACACCTATCATTTCGATTTCTTTGGTACTTTAATAGGTACCGAATATGTTGATATAAGTGTTGAATTGACCATCGTCCCTCGGGTTTAACTGTAAACCGCTTTTGGGGCCTGCTGCTGCCAATATGCGTATAGCATGGAGGAAAGCAGGTAAAACCGGAGGGAGGAACGAGCAATCGTGGGCCTGCAAGCCACATTTTTTCAGAAAGTTAGTCTTAAGTTGAACGCGTGGTGGAAAAGTTGTACCATTCTTACCTTCCCTTTAAAAATTACATTAATATAGAGTTTTTATTTAAATATATAGTATAATATAAACGTTTAATTATTAGGAATAAAGATTAGGTGAGCGACTATGACGCGGAATAATATACAATCCGTCTTACAACAATTCTTTAACTACACAGCACACTCGTTCGACGCTCTCTCAACACTCTGTCCAACTCTATTCAACACTCCACACGATCTCTTAACACTCTCTTCAACTCTAATCTCCGCTCTGCTCAACTCTCTGTTCAACACTATTCAACACTCTACACGCTCTCTCAACACTCTCTTCAACTCTAATCCCCGCTCTCCTCAACTCTCCGTTCAACACTGTTTAACTTTACTCTACGCTCTGTCCAATTCTGCCCACGCAACCACCCATCGTCCGTCCGTTGGGTCCGGTCCCCGTCCGTTACGCCTTTATTGCCCTCCATAAACCAAAAGTCCTTAAAACTACGACACTACATTAATGTTTCGATTTTTGATCGTTCTACTATTTTTATCCCATCCTTCTAATATAACAGTAAGAATAATTAGAATAAGTTAGTCTACTTCAATCCTCGGTAGTCCTACTGTTAATCCATTTAGCGATTGAGAGTAGGTCTCTCGAGCGCAGTGTGTTAAAATATACTGTAAGGATTTTAAGTGTGATCAGGTATGCTTGAGCGAGTGATTGTTGAATGCGTGCGGTCGGGGTCGTCTTGCGACAGGATGGCGCCGGTGGTTGAACCCATTGAGTGGTAGTGCGAATGGATTTATGGTTGCGAGTGAGACTGAGCCGGGTATGTTTGGGACAGTGTGACCGTGGCCGAATGTCTTGGGTGCTCGAAAGAATGTTTGGGAAGAGTGTCTGGGGTATGTCTAGGGTATGTTTGGGACTTGGAAGTTGGGCCGTGGGAACGAAGTATACGTGACTGCGTGATTGGAAGGGATGGATGAGCAGGTTGCAGGTTCGAGTGAAAAGGGATGCGTGTGGTGAAAAAAGAGAGAACGATTGGTAATGGGGATTATAAGGGTGTGAATGTTTGGGCGCGGGGTAGTTGTTACGTTGGAATGGTAAGGGATCGGTGACAGTAAGGCCAGTAAGAATATTGTAAGTGTAAATTGTAGTCAGGTGTTAAATATATAATATCATTATACTCTACTATCAAGAGAAGCAGGTAATTCACCCCTCCCTTTACAATACATTTGCATAAACATCCGCAGTCTAATCACAATTGATAGAATCGAAGATACGGTTAAGCAACTTTCGTAAACGCAATACCGTACCTATCGATTATTACCACGCCATGATTTCAGATGATCACATGATTAGAACGTGCAACAGTTCTGGCTACGATATTACCTAATTGTACAGTGACTGCTACATGACAACCAATTACTACTAACGTATTTGACCATTTGACCGAAACAGATAATTATGTCGATTAGGTAATCAAATGAAGTAGTAGATGTCAGGCATAACGCAAGAGAGGTAGAACAGAGGAAGAACGGTGTATCAAGCGGATCTACGAGTTAGCTTGGCGATGAGTATCGAGTTGGAAGCATGATAATTCGTTCCGGCTAACATTCACGGCGTAAAGGTAGCTAATTAGGTGGCGCTGTTGTCGGTGCTAATAAACGGATGCGTTGACGCTAATACAATATACTGTCGCTACATAGGGTGAGAGGATTGGGTAGGTAGGGTAACTAACGGTATGCCTGAATTATCCATTAATGGATAGCGATGTTGCGGCCAACTCCGATTCATTCAATTATTTGTGAGATTGTGAATAGTAGTTGAAGCATCGCAGTTGAAATGGAGGGGATTTCTAAAAGAATTGGATTCGGATTTAATGATTTTCAGGTCTATTTGAAACACATCTGCGCTGAAACGTTCGTAGACGCAGATACTCTTGTTCGTTCCCTAACAATAAGTAAGGTAACTGCGGGCGAGATGACTCGATCTCGACTAACCTTTTGACTAGGAAAAGCGTATACAGTGGTGGCCAATAAAATTACACCAGTTCTGAAGAACACAGTTTGTGGAATATTTAGATACATTGCAAACATTGTAGTTATATTAGGGGGACCGAAAAGTAATCAAAATTTTGTTTGCTCGCGAAATGTTATTGACCAAAACAGATCGTTTTTTTATTAGCTCTTGCTTCATTCGCTCGAGTTGTTCACAATACACTGTTGCTGTAACGGTCTGACCAGGTTCAAGCAATTCATAGTGTATGATTCCGGAAAAATCCCACCACACAGAAACAAGGACTTTTTTTATTGTTAGCGATGATCGAGGTGTCGGAACAGGTGCTTCTCCGGCAGAAAGCCATTGTCTTTTTCGTACAGGATTATTGTATAGCACCCACTTCTCATCTCCAGTTAAAATTCGTCGCAAAAATGGATCGGCTTCATATCGAGACAAAAGAGACGCGCAAATGGTACGGCGTTGATCAAGCGCCGTCTCCGTCAATTCATGAGGAACCCAAATTCCTTGTCTGTACAATTTTCCTATGCGACGAAGATGATCCTGAAGTGTAAACCATGGACAACCAATCTTCCATGATAATTCCTCAATCGTTTGACGAGGATTTGAATCCGACATCGCCTTTAGGATATCATCGTCTAATTTTTGAGGTCGTCCTTTTCATGCGGCACCTTTAAGATTCCTATTTTCATTTTTAAACTTTTTAAACCATCTATGACACTTGTTTAGTTTCAAAACATCCCCGTAAGTATCGGTAATTTTTTTCACTGCTTCGTTTGCCTTCGTTCCTTGATCGAACAAAAATAGCATACAATGACGTAAGTGTGTTTCTTCTATTGTTGGCCTTGATATCTTTCCTCCTTGGTAGAACAAAAATTTTGTTAACCGAAAAATGAAATTTACAATCAAGCTTGAACGTAATAACAAAATTTCCGTGTATGCGGGACCGTGTTTCGATACAAAGTAACTGTGAATGAGCTCATCGAAGAAGTTTTGATTACTTTTCGGTCCCCCTAATACTAAATTGTATTAAGTTGGTCTTTTCATAGTTTTGAATAATCTGATGCAATAGGGCTGCATTATATTGATTCTATTGGAATTTTATTAGTGTGGGGATATTATTAACCTTTTCGCAGTTTAGTCCGTATAATTTGTTCTCTCACTCGGTTCAGGCATTCCTCGAAAACCTTCGATTTCGCGATATTCTCGTTTACTCGATCCAAACACTCTTCTTTTGCACCTCTATCGCACTGGCCCAAATATTAGGTTGGAAACTATGAAACGGGCGTTTTTTGTTTAGTCTGTGTTCAGCTGCGACTGACAAGAGACACATTGTAACGTGTGCTCGATATTTTTATTTATAAAGCTCAAAGGTATTCTTCTTACTCGTTTCGTAAAATTTTTTCGCGTTTGTATCCCATTTTTATTTTATTTTTATCCTAAACCAGATGGAAACAAAACGCGATTTACATCTACTCTTTTTGTACGAGTTTAAATTAAATCATACCGCGGCTCAAGCTTCGAGAAATATTAATCTGGCATTCGGAGATGGATCCACCGATGAAAAAAATGCTCGATATTGGTTCGAAAAATTTCGTTCTGGCAATTTGAGTATCGTGAATGAGCCTCGAGGAAGACCACCGGCCCGTATTGATAACGAGGAATTATGGACGACTGTGGAATCCGATCCACGCACAACTAGTCGAACTCTTGGGTCTAAACTAGCAACTAGTCGTACAGCTGTGTTAAAACATTTGCGTGCAATAAATAAAGTAAAAAAATTGAACATAGCTGAACACAGACTAAACAAAAAACGCCCGTTTCATAGTTTCCAACCTAATACTCTTCATTCGCTCATCGTTCTAGATTAAACATTCGCTCCAGGCTCACCATTCCCACAGTAATAAATATTTTAAATTATCTAAGAGACACCAAATTGCACATGTAGAATTGAATGTAGGATGGGTCGCCGAAATGACTTGGAATGCGTATTTTGTCGGAAAAGTAGTATTTAATGGAATGTATAATATAGGAAATGAATGATACAAAACGTCGTTTCGCTTCTTTATGATCACTTTCATAGGAAATTTGAAGGAAATTTAACGCTTTGCACTCGTAAACTTTTTTAATCTTCAAAGGACTATTGTGAAAACTTGCAATGTTCTTTTAGAAAGAAAAACAGAAAATTATAATTGTTTACGATTTCTTATTTATTTGATTAATTTACTTTTATTCTAAAATAAAACCAGTGTTCGAATTGATGAAAATATAGAATTTAATTAGAAATATAATCTCTGAAGAAAATGATGTCGTCGTAGCGACACCAGCGGAGTACACAGGGTTATATATCGAAATTCTAGTTATAATCCCTGGTAGGAGAAATAGTTTTCTACCGAAATTCTATTTTTTTTTTTTACTGCGTTCTCAAAAATACAAATTTGCATAAAAATCCGTAGTCTATTTATTATGATTTATATACATTGGATATAATAAATGTAACACGTCCAGTTGACCGTGTAGTTGACCATTTATGTATTACAGCTAAATTCAGTTTCTTTTATTTAAAGGTTTTTAACAGACTCAATATTCGCATATCTTTTTTTTTTTTTGTTACTCGCGAAATTAGTTTTTTAACCGTGCTAAGAGGCGTTTCATGACTGTATGCCGGTACTGAACAAGCTAAGCTCCTAAGCTTAAAAGCTTACACGAAGCTTTCACTCCGTCTTTGCTATCAAGATACAGGTGATGTTGCATTGCACGCATGCTTCCGATACAAACACTGCTGCAAAGATTAAAATATTTTCTTGTTATAAAAAAAAGAAAGAAAGAAAGAAGCAAAGAAAAGATCGTATCAAATCTGTTAACGTCTCTTTGGATTCGTTTTATCTCATGGGTGTATAAGAAATCCTAGTTGTGAGCAACATTGTTGTACAGAAAAAGTAAAATAAGATTGCTTTGTTGTTCATTAGTGAACGTCATATTTAGTTTTCTATTTAACACGTCGTTGCTTTCTGAGGATCGGCAGTACCAATTTAAAAAATAGTACCTAACCATTCATCGGTGGATTTCATTTAAATATATTAAACAAGGATATAACTTTCCTTTGCAGATTTTTTTGCTATTTTTTGACCAAATGATTTTGAATTCGTATCGTAGCACACAGTTGATGGAACATCGACCAAAATTGTTCGTTATGGCCTTGCGTTATAAAAAACATTTTAACCATGTGGAACAGTTGTAAATTCAGAACAACCGGTAGTGATTCAGTCATGATGCTAACATAGGGTTGTCAGGTGTTAAGAACAAAAAAGAGAACATTTAAAAAAACTTTTCTATTCACATTCAATTTTTTACAACATTTATATTGTATATAATGTATATAAATGTAGTATATATTGTATATAATGTATATAATGTATATAATGTATACAATGTATATAAATAGTAGCGGAGGACATAAAAATTGCACTGTTAATTAACACTTTGCTGACCGGTGACGAGTTAACTCGTCTTTTCGAACCTAAACGATAAAACGACTATTCAAACAAAATATTACACAATAAAAAAACCTAATATCACAAATTGCGTTGACAATAAAAATCAGGTTTCCAAATTTTCCAAAACAAATGCTTTCTTCAGCAATCATGATAAAATTTATTGGAGTTTATTTACAACGTTTTACTTCCAGATTCAATTACAAAATAATAACCGGTGACATGACATAGTTTCTGTGTAAAATTCCCGGTCAACAAAGTGTTAATATATAGAAGAATAGAAGTTACACCATGAATCATGTGGGGTTAATTTTACCCCAACCATTATCGATCTACAAATACATTATTTAAATAAAAATGTACTTTAAAATTGTGTTTCATCGATTTTATAATAGGATCGGACGCAAATAAAACAATGATTTATCTTTTAAAAGTTAACAAGTAGATATGTTTGAGAACTTTTCTTCGAAAAAAACACAGCAGTTGTAAAACTGCTAGGGTTAATTTAACACGTTGACTGCCAAGAAAATTAAGCAAATTCTATGTTGAATGTCGAAAGTGTTTAAAGAAAACGGCGAAACATTTTTAAATTCAATATTTACAATTGCAAATATAATCTTGAAGAGATATTTAAAATGATTTGAAGAATCATAAGTGTTAACCTCACTTGTTTCATGAAAGGTTAACAAAATTAGTTTGATTTAATTCAATCATTAATTCAATTTTCTTTAATTCAAATATCATTAATTCAAATATTAAAATAATTCAATTTTCATTTTTCATCATTTTTCTACACTGCCAATAGTTTTTCATTTTCTTTTATTTCTTTATAAAATTCCAAACAAGAAATATTTTTATAATTACAAACTGTATTTAAAATACTTCGAACGGTGGTATTTACATTGAAAAAGAAAATAATCTGACTACACATAAACAAACATAAAAAAGAAAAGAATTATGTTAAAAAATAGAACATGTTTTCTTTAAAGAAGAACTGTTGACAACCGTATGCTAATATACAAAAATTATATCTCAGAAACGGTTGATTTTTCGACTTATGTTTACTAAAGCTTTTTTACCCGGTGCAGTGTGTTCTATGTACCATATAAAATATTTAATGATTTTTTTCAACAACCTTGTGTAATAAATCCGAAATTTCTGTGTCGAATATGGATAATAGAAATCCACCTTTATAGGAGGGGTTGTTCTATTTGAACTCT
>SMSQ01024345.1:0-10626 GCA_019453375.1 Ctenoplectra terminalis
AATAAACCTACTATTTATTAATTCATATAATGTATATAATTCAGCTATCCAATAATTCCTTTAATTATACTGTACTGTTAATTATACTGTAGGTAAAGAATGTCTTGGTGTGTGTGAAAGAGAGAGACCTCTGATAAAACCTAGTTCTCAAGTTTTGGGCCGCAGCAATACGATGAGACCTCGTTTCCAATTGATTCGGCCTTTAGCCGGAACATAATATAAAAGAGCCGAGGAAATATAGTTTTAGTTAGTTTTTAAGTGAACCACTGTAAAAGCACTTCAGTATACGCTACTACTCCTACAGTGTTAACCCTTTATGGAACCGTGTGACTTAAAAGTTGCAAACTGATGTATCTATATTTAAAAAAATTAATTTTGTTCAGTTATCACTGCGCTATTAAATTTGATTACTGTATCACTGTAGTGACACCACGATTCATCTACAGTAATTATTAGTTAAAACATTTTCAAATCAAAGTGAAAAACTGTAATCAATCGTAATTTTTTCACCAATAAGCAGACAAAATTCGGCCTATAGAGGGTTAAGAAGGGAAAGCGTCTTGATGAAATGCATAAGGCCGTGTTTTAGCCGTTTCTTTATCGCGATTTTTTTAATAATTCCTAACGAAATTATCTTCTTTAAAAATAACATAAAAGAGCCAAAGAAACATAATTTTAGTTAGTTTGTAAGTCAACCACTGTAAAAGTACTTCAACATACACTACTATTCCTACAATACTATCTCACATCATTAATTATACATCTCAATCTAATTTTTATCAGAGTGTTTCTCCCTTAAACTCATAAAGATCACGCTTCTATGTTAAACATATAAATTTATATTCATTCTACTCGGCGGTATTTGCATTATAATCTTGACATAAACTTTTTGATCCTATTCCACCGAGTGATCAAACATTTATAGACGATGATGTATCTTTTGTTGATCATATAAAAATTTAATTTTTCGATTCATTTCGAATTACTCGCAGAAGCGCGGAAATAACGCTTTCGCTGGTAGCCGCTCACCTTTCTTGCTCTATGATTGTTTAATGTTTTTCATTAATAACTCGTTAATAAATCCGAACATTTTCGCAAAGAAAAAAGTTGCTTGAAATCATCTCAGAAATCACCCCTTTAAGGGTCCTTTTCAGTGTTTGGAACACCCTGTACAAATAAGTCTACTTTAATCGTCAATAGTTCCAATGTTAATTTGAAGTTGTATCAGAACGCAGCTGCCCCCACAATTTGATGGAAAGTTAAACAGATTTTGTCCCAAAAATGTAATTACTTTTATTAAAGTCACCATTCACTTTGCACATTGTATGTAAATGGAACGCTGACTTCGTCGATTAACTTTAGGAAACGTGTACTATGTTATCTTTATTATCCGAAATGAAATGTGGTAAACTTGTTTTGAATGGCGGAGAGTTAGGAAACTGGAGTTATTACGCGGGCAATAAATCGTAAAAGGTAAATGTTCTTTTGACGTATACAAAGAGTCCTGTTCAATTTCAGTTCTGAATATTACATTCTAAGGTCGTTATACCTTACCTACCTTGATTAATGACGTTAATTACTTTCATTTCAACATTATCAAATTTTCTGCATTTTTATTCACCACGTATCGTATCCATATTTTGAACGAGAAACATGTTTTAAATAAAACTAACAGTATTTGTATATTATTTGTTCCTAGACTTGAAATAATACTATTACCGTAAAAACATTAAATTATTTGGTTGATGCACGTGTAAATGTCCGATTTTATGTAATTTAATATTTCCCAGAGATAAATTAATTATAAATAATACTAATTAATGGCATTTATTGCATATTAGCTAAAATACTTAGTGTTACCGGGATTAATGCAAGTTTTAAAATAAAAACGACAATATTATAGGCAGAAAAACAGTTGATTGCGTTATTAAAGTTAACGAGAAAGGTAATAGTATTTTTTCATAGTTTCATAGTTTATTCGTTGTCATTAGGACAACAAATTAATCAGAAACGTCTAAATAAAAATTTTATCAAATGTTAGAGTGATATCTACGTATCAAATTAATTATCAAAGACTAACTAAATATTCATAAATTTTTTTCGAATTTAACTCAAACGATCGCGTTGAGATTGTGATTTTTAATTACTCTACAGTTTTAGGGTACACAACGTTTCTTATTTTATGTATATAGGTTATGACATACAGATTTTAAAGTTTACTTTTGTTGATATCGAGTAAGTCGTTTGCTTGTTACTCGTGTAATTAACCCATTTGCGTCATTAGTGTATATATACGCTCGATTACAATTATAAACATTTGAAGCACTCTGATCACCGATGACCACCGTGGCGCTAGAAGAGAAACAATCTCCAGTCACATATGACCACCATGGCAGTCAACGTGTTAATAATTGCTGGAAATTTCATAGAAAGTTTGTACATTTCGTCTGCAACAACTAAATTCTGTATACAAAAATTACATTTGTAAAGATATTATAAAAATAGCTACAATTCGTGTTGTTAATTATTATCAAAAATTTCTAAACCGGATTTACATGAACGTGAATGCGCAATGAGCAAATGAATGTGACTTGAAATATTGGTACGATTGTGATAATACAATTTTAAAAAATATAACAGGGTATCATAAATGTGAATGAGTGTAACGAAACGAATTATTTATTCTGTACATTTTGTAACAATAATTTAATTCTGTTTTGTCTTTAGTTCTTTAATTCTACTGTTTTTAATTCTTAAATGCTCTCCAGTTTGTTGGAAATATTCCTAGAATATGATCCCAATAATGAAAATTTCTTTAATTTTTTCTTATTCGAAGAATGAATATACAATTGCTTCCTTTTATTCTCCAAAACAATGTTACTGTAAAATATTTTTAATACTCTTAAACTACCGTTCTAATAATTCAGATAAGTATGAAAACCTTGAGACTACAGTAAAATGTGCTGTGTGATCCGAACCGTAACACGGAAGTTCATTCTTTAACGTTTGCCGCCTGCTGTGTAATAATTATTTTTCGAGTGTACTGATTGTTTCATGGTTCACGAAATTCCGCTAAAGCGTTTAATGTCTGTTTCATTTTCCTTAATATAAAGGTGGATCTTGCGTTACAGGAACTACCTATTGAAAATCTAATTACGTGTATATAAAACATATTAAAACATGTAAAAACATATAAAAACATATTAATCGGTACAGATTTTGTAACGCTTAATTTTTCAACATTTATTTTCAATATTTTATCTTATACGTGTGTATGTGATTTTTAAAAATATTTTTCGATCATAATGCATAATATTATCCTCCTAGTCGTATTTCAAGAATTCATTATTTGGATAAATCAACATTTTATTAGATAAAGTTTCACAGATAATTTGTACATTTCATCTGCAACAACTTAATACTCTATACAGAAATTATATCTGTAAAAATATTATAAGAATAGCAACAGTTCGTACAGTTAATTATTATCAAAAATTTTTAAACCGATACATACTACTATTATATGTTTTTATAATCAATTTATTAATGCTTTTACTGTATATTTCAAAAAAGTTACATATAAAATCATCATTAATATGACAATAAATGAAATCTAGAAAATAAAAAGAACCTTCGTTGGTTCAACCTTTTAATAAATAATCGAAAACTGAGTGTATTTCAATTACTCGATAATTATAAGTTCTTTGTTAAAGGAAATCCGCAGATTTTTATCTTTTAAAAAAATGTTACTCGTGTCAAATTATATTCGGACATTATGTTGCATAAAATATTTGATTAAAATTATTTATTGTTCTAAACGTAAGAATATGTTTATACGGTAGATAAAGGGGAAATCTGTGTGTGTTTAAGTCTACGAAAGAAAGTAATACTGGAATAGCATTCAACTCTTATGTCTCTCGTGACTAAGCACCTGTGCAAACATTTGAAGTTTTTCCAAGGAGAAGAATAAAAATGTTCTTTCTATCCTCGTTGTTTATCTTGTAAAGTTATTTTTATTAAACTCTGTAACAGACAATTTACTGCCTAGATAAAGTTGAGCAAGGAAGAAGATTCCCTCGAACAATGCAATCGACGTTCAATATCTTCGTTCCAGATCTTTCATAACAGACGCCTGGTTCTTATAGTCACGAAAACGAGAGTAAAAGCGAGTTCATACAAACCAGAGAATATCGAAGTACGGGAATGACAGTTCTATCGTCGCATGATTTTGCATAAACTTTTTGCAATCGTTCGATCTTCTTTGCAGGCCGCTTTCTAATACGAATGTTTAGAGCAACAGTTGTTACATCCTACGATAAAGTTGTTATTAATAATGTAAGTTGCTGCAACAAGTATATAGTGAACCATTTTAATGTAAGTTCTATCAATTTTATAATTGATTTTAATTATTCTTTAATCTCTTCATCATTTTATTCACCATTGGAATAAATATTTTACTGCATTCAATTTTATGATTATTTTCAATAAAAGCGTGTAGATAAAAGATTGCTAACTTAGAAAATTTCGGCATTAGAGAATATTAAAATATTAATATTTTAGTTCCCAATAGATATTAAAAAACAAAACAATATTGAATTTCATGTTTTCATTTTTACAGCAAACTTTAGAGAACCCCCTAAAGTTTTGTAAAATTGTAGCATATAAATACTAGTAAATACTAAGACTTATATTTCTTTATATATATAATTTTGTATACAATACCTATTTAATGAATTATTGCAGTCACAACATTTTACATAGGATACCCTCTGATTTCTTGCTTTGAAAATTATTATTATTATTACACAATGATAATCACTATTGAATTTATTATTTCTGTGATAATATATAATATAATAAATGATGTTATATATAAATTAATATTATTTTTTTATATATATAATTTTTTATACAATACCTATTTAATGAATTATTGCACTCACAACATTCTACATAGTATACCTTCCGACTTTTGCTTTCAAAATTATTATTATTATTAGTATTATTGCACAATGGTAATCACTATTGATTTTATTATTTCTGCGATAATATATAATATAATAAATGATATTATACATAAATTAATATTATGCATAATTGATGATTTTTTAACTTTATTTTCTATTCAACAAAAATATCGAATCACTTGATTTATTTTATTATATTCAATTTGAAATTTTCTGCACAATTTTATGCGGAGACTTCTACTTATTTATATATACAATTTTGTATACCATATCTATTCAATGAATTATTGCACTCGCAACATTCTACATAGTTTACAATGTATAGTAATGTCAGTTATAAAACATGTTGAAATTACCGTAAGATTCAAAGTACTGAAAACGGTAATAAAGTTCAGTTTCGCCATCGGTCTTTCTTAATATTTTCTCATAATATTACCTTCGTAACATCGTTAGTTTAACAAAGTTGAATAGGTAGCCTGAAAGTATTTAGTTAATTGTTGGTCTCGTTAAACACCGCGTTGTTAACTGTTTCTTCACGCAAATTTATAATAACAACATCGATGTTTATGCAAGACAAAGGTAACCCTAGGTTCATAAAGGTAACCTATAAATTACGAACTGTATTGCACCATATGCGTTACTGTCCACCTTTTAAAATATTTTCGTTTTTCGCTGTAGTACTCTTGAAGCAACGCGACAGATTTAAAAGCAAGCATACTGTTTCTACTTTTACGACTACTTAGAAGCATGTATCGCTAAAAAAAAGTGAAGTATGGTAATGATAAAGCATGTCACAAATCTTCATTAATTTGTTCATGTACACTACGTGCAATACATCACAAGAAATATATAATATTAGTTAATTTTATATTATATTAGAACTTATTGTGGTTCATTTAATATTAGAACTATTAAATGGTCAAAGTGACAAATTTATAATTTCTTACAAAAATATTATTTTACTGTGATCTATTTTTAGGAATTTTATATTATTTTCTGTTAAAAATATGAATAAACGCTTCTCTCGGTTGCATTATGTATTTTTTCATACATTTTTTTTTTTTTTTTTTACTTTTTTGGTTAAAAAAATGTGCCTTAATTAAGAGTAGTTCTAGTATTAATAAAATAACGTTTCAAGAATATTCTAAATATAATCTAAATATATTCTATATCTTCTAAATATATTCTAAATATAATCTTACTGTACAATATATATAATAATAACATTTATTTATTCAGCTTTACAGTTAAGAATTGGAATTAGTTTTCATTTTACAATATATAGAAGTAATAATAGTTAAGTATTCAACCATCTATAACTGTAATAATTATTAGAATAATAATTAGTTTTTTTTCACATTTAATATTTATTAAGCACTAAAAATTCAAAATTATATGTTTTCCGAGCGATTAAAAATAGCTATCTAATCAAATTTATATCAAAATTTAATTTCTGCTCGTTGGTGCATTTTTCAATGAGTAGAATAATCTCAGTAGACAAGCAACCATAAAGAAAAAGAAAATCATAATTGCGATATGTTAATCGATCTTTGACGCCAGAAACGATGTCAAGAATATACAAATGATGAAAAGCTAGAAAGTTGTCAACTTTCTTTCCTTGCAATTAAAATCTATTCATTCAACGTTGACGCTTACATCGTGACAGAAGTCGAAGTAAAAATGATCAAAGTGAATGGAATATTACACCACACGCAGAACAAAATGTTTTAATTTCTTCTTATAACCGTTATGTATTAAGTTAAAGCTGTTTTAACTCTTTAGCTACATTTCTATTGTAAAAACATCTTTTTATATAATGCAAAGAAAGTAATGAAAGGGGCACAAGTTACAGACTAAATACTCCAATATTACACTTAACGGTAAATATATATTTTACAATAACAATGTATAGCTGGTAAATATTACAAAAATTACATATTTTAACCGATCTACTCTAATATTACAATTATTAACAAAATTAGTGCACAATGTTTAAAATACATATATTTAATTTCGCACCATTAATTAATGAATTATAGTTATAATTATATAATTACTAATTAATAGCAACATATGAATAGCAAAACGAGTTAATTACACACATTACTTTACAACAGTAGATTTTATAAACATTTTCTTCGCACAATAGTTAATTATTTGCCATTTTTACGAACGATATTTCGTTTAAACTTGGATAAACATTTGACCGAATAATTTATACATTATCTACAATTAATTATTATATTTTAATATTCAGATAAAAAACAGTTTTCGAGAATATGTTTGTCATGCTGAAATAATTTATCTTTAATAATCCAACAAACAATTGAAATAAGATTGATTACAATATTACAACGTTCACACAGGATACCACTAAAATGAACCAATCAATTTTACCAACAACAAAATGCATAATTACTTAATAATAAATTTCACCAATAATAAAATACATAATAACACAATTTAACGGTATAACAAATTTTATTTCAAGCTATTATGAAAACATTTACCTCAAATATGTTTTAATTTCCAACTTAACCCCTTGGCTTACCATTTCTTCGATCTTCATACATATTAGCAATAGTTACTCACGTCTTTGACACTCTGTCAAACGCAAAGTATCGAAATATTACACGTATTTTGTATTCGCTAATTTTCAACATTGTAAATTTAAATTACAGTTAAAAATTGCACCTTATCATAAATATTGTGTGTCTTTATTGTATTTTATCCAAAATCGGCGCCACGAGTGTGATTCGTGGTTACAGGGCAAAGCGTTAAAGCGATTCTTGAAATTCTCGACTGGTATAAATAAAAAAAAAATATTCCATCTACTTGAAACTAAAAAATTAAAAATATTTGCAAATGTCCATTCAATTTTCGACGGCGTTGAGGAAAAATTTTGCTCGAAAAGTTTCTCGGAACATGCGTGCGCAACTCTTGGGCCGAGCTATCCCCCCTACTGCGCCGGCGAACGGTCGCGTGGCGTCATTCCTCTCTGGGACGTTGCGGCGTGGGGATAAGGCGTGCTTTTCGGATCGAGGTTCGTAACCTTCCACAACCTTATTCTACCGGCATATTTTCGACATTTATTATACGCCGTATAATATCTGTGTTGTTACGTTTCTAATTAATATTCAATTGAACATCACGAGAATAAATTAAGTAATTTTGGTATTTACTACTGTCGATTCGGTTGTTACTGATTATTCGATATTTCGAGTTCGCGAAGTAGATATCGAGTCTGTAACGTAGTTTAGATTAGTTTGGGATATAATTGTGTTTTATTCAGACCGATTTGTTTTACGTTTGTCATTTTTATTTGTTACAGATAATTTGTTCGAATACAGAAGATTGAGTTTTCAACGCCACAGTATTTAACACTAGAACTACCGGCGATTAAAGTAGACTTATTTGTGCCAAAGAAATTAAAATGATAGGTATTTGAAAAAATATCTATAACAAGGGTAGCGATTCTTTGCATATATTTTTTACAAAAAATCACGGAAAATCTCCAAAACTACATTAGTGTAAATTTATAAAATTTCTATAAGAAATTATGAACCAATCATTTTGATTAGTGTGTTCGTAATTTCTTACTCAATATTTATTTATTAACGGCGCACCTTTTAATATTTTTTTGTGATTTTCTGTAAAATATATGGTTAAAGATTTGTTTCTCTAGCATTATGTATTTTTCCAAGTATCTATTATTGTAATTTCTTTGATACAGATTGATATTA
The DNA here is from genome assembly GCA_019453375.1 of Ctenoplectra terminalis. NCBI lineage: Eukaryota > Metazoa > Arthropoda > Insecta > Hymenoptera > Apidae > Ctenoplectra > Ctenoplectra terminalis. Next base: position 8,711 of record SMSQ01024345.1, read on the forward strand.
GGTTGTTCCGAAAGTTTCTTTCCTTTTTAATACGTTGACTGCCATGGATGCATATTGATAAATTTTAAAATAATACCACTTTACTATAATGGTTCGAAGAAATTAATGCCGTACATAACATGCAAAAATAATTTTATTAGTACAAGGAAAATATACATATTATTTTTTTCAACACGATATACATCGCTTAATAAGAAATTCATGTTGGCGCCATGGGCAAACCACGTAAAATGCGTGCGGCAGTCAACGCGTTAACGACGAAATTGAAGAATTCTGAGGAAGACTGGTAACGTTGAAATTATTTCATCGAAGATGGATGTAGGGTATGCTTTTTCATTACATTTTTTAACTAAATTGTTGGCGATGCGTGATATATAATTTGTTTACAATAATAGCGTAATATAACTGAATAATTTCATAGTTTGTGGATGATACTAAGATGAAACGGAAAAAAATTAAACATATTGCTTCTTTGTTTCATAAATGTTAAATAGTTCATTTCTTTGATTCAAAATTATTTCAAGGAACAAAAAACAAAAAGAACAAAATTATTTTATAGTAATAATTCAGAGTCTTTAGATTTTTCCGAATTTTATTACGTGTTAACGAAAGATTAAAATAACGCATATTTTTTTGCACGTCGGTCGTGATTATTTTTGTAGAGTTAGTTATGAGATTTCAATAGCTTCGCTAACCTCGCGAAGCAGTAAGAACTGTAAACATAAANTTAGTGTGTTCGTAATTTCTTACTCAATATTTATTTATTAACGGTGCACCTTTTAATATTTTTTTGTGATTTTCTGTAAAATATATGGTTAAAGATTTGTTTCTCTAGCATTATGTATTTTTCCAAGTATCTATTATTGTAATTTCTTTGATACAGATTGATATTAGGTTGTTCCGAAAGTTTCTTTCCTTTTTAATACGTTGACTGCCATGGATGCATATTGATAAATTTTAAAATAATACCACTTTACTATAATGGTTCGAAGAAATTAATGCCGTACATAACATGCAAAAATAATTTTATTAGTACAAGGAAAATATACATATTATTTTTTTCAACACGATATACATCGCTTAATAAGAAATTCATGTTGGCGCCATGGGCAAACCACGTAAAATGCGTGCGGCAGTCAACGCGTTAACGACGAAATTGAAGAATTCTGAGGAAGACTGGTAACGTTGAAATTATTTCATCGAAGATGGATGTAGGGTATGCTTTTTTATTACATTTTTTAACTAAATTGTTGGCGATGCGTGATATATAATTTGTTTACAATAATAGCGTAATATAACTGAATAATTTCATAGTTTGTGGATGATACTAAGATGAAACGGAAAAAAATTAAACATATTGCTTCTTTGTTTCATAAATGTTAAATAGTTCATTTCTTTGATTCAAAATTATTTCAAGGAACAAAAAACAAAAAGAACAAAATTATTTTATAGTAATAATTCAGAGTCTTTAGATTTTTCCGAATTTTATTACGTGTTAACGAAAGATTAAAATGACGCATATTTTTTTGCACGTCGGTCGTGATTATTTTTGTAGAGTTAGTTATGAGATTTCAATAGCTTCGCTAACCTCGCGAAGCAGTAAGAACTGTAAACATAAACAGCCTTCGAAGCGAGATCACCGCGGAAGCCGCGTCGTAGTATCGATTATATATCACGCCACCTGTGCGTTTAGAACGCGAACTTCGATTTTCGCAAGCATTCCTCAGAGTTCGTAGAACGCGTGCTTGTTTACAATTAGAAAATACGAACAGATTAACACTCACGACGAATATTCACAATACAGTTCTCATAGCTTTTCGAAACACTTATATTACGAACAATTACTTACAATATTCGAATTTGATAATAATTAACCCTTTCACTGCGGTGTTCTAAAGACCAAAAGTGTCATTCGT
>SMSQ01024350.1:0-61595 GCA_019453375.1 Ctenoplectra terminalis
AATTGTTAAATTGTTTCAGTGAATGCGTGTATATAAAACACGAAGCTAATGGAACTTATTTTTCTTTTCAGGTTCATGGTGGTAGTGGTGTGCCTCATATTTAGCGTTTTGTCAACGATAGACCAGTACAGTAACTTCGCGAACGAAACCCTTTTTTGGATGGTAAGTACTCTCTTTTCACTTTCATCCATCGTTTTTAATTTCCATCAAGCAAACCTTCGATGGCTAAAATAAAATGTAAACCGAAATTGCTTAAAAATGAATAATTGCAATATCAAGAATTAAATACAAAGTAATACGCGTAATCTCTTCTCGTATTAAGGAATATTATATTCCAAAGCGTTCCTTTCAACATCAAGGTTCATAGAAACAGAGCTTAATGTATTCTCCCTGTTGTTTGCCCGCCAAACTCCCCTAAATGCAACGCAGAATCACACACGCTTAAACAAACCGTGAGCAACCTCAAACAAAGCGTCGTTTTGTGAGTAATTCTAGCGTAGTTTGGCTAAGATAGGCAGGTCTAATTAATTATCCCACGTCTAAGCAGAAACTTTGGTTGGAAGTTCGACGACTCTTGAGAGGGAAAATTTCCACCGCCAAAGGGCTGACTCGGGAACAGTCACTTGTGAAATCACGGCGAACAATCTTCTTTATCCGATATATCTTTTCCGAGAGGCGTTTAACGTTCCATCGGTCTTTTAGAGATTTCACAAAGGTCTCGAGGATACTGCGTGCTTTTCTTTTCGCTGAAAGCGATTGTTACCCTTATAATTCAACCAGAGGATCGTGGTAGTTCAAGGTCTTTGAAGAAAGTTCTGTTAGAGTATCGTTTGTTTCCCATTCAGCCTGAATTGGCCACTCGAATCTGTTGAGCAGCGAATTTTATCGTAGCGGTGTATTGTTCTGTCGCTTTGTTTCTTGTATCTTTTACTTTTTTTATCAATTCGCGGCGGCCAAGCTGGATCGTTCGTGTCCACGTCCAATTCGTTTTTTTACCGTTCTTAGGTTTCGAAAAATTTGAGCAAATTCTGGAATAGTCGGGGAAGTGTCTATTTTAACCATCTATAGCCTGAATTTTGTCTGCTTTTTCGTGGCGTGAAAAAGATGGAAGGATAAGGATAGGAAGTCGTTTCGTCTGGGGCCTGCTAGTGGACTCGTCAGTAAGGCATCCTAGCAGATCCGTACTTTAGACGCGGGGATGTTGAAATTAGGAGAAGGATCGGTATAAGTACTAATCGTACTGTTTTTGAGGATTTGCGGGAAAGTCGATCTTGTATTTTTGTAGGTCCCTCTGGTGGTGGAGTGTAGGAGGGCCGCCACAGCTTATTAGAGAAAAAACTACGATTGATTACAGTTTTTCACTTTTATTTGAAAATTTTTTAACTAATAATTGCTATGGAAGGTATCGCTGCAGTGATACAGTAATTAAATTTAATAGCACAGTGATGACTAAATAAAATTAATTTTTTAAAATATAGATACATCGGTTTGTAACTTTTAAGTCACACCGTCCCATACAGAGTTAACGCATAATCGTTCCTTCGGAGAAAGGAATCAGGGTTTTTCCTTGACCTTTCTTCAGAAAAATCCTTTCTTGGGTATTTATTAGGTTGTCCCGAAAGTTTCTTTCGCTGTCTTCACGCAACAACTTCGTTTCACAGTGTTTATATAAATATGCAGACTTATCTGTTAAACGAGAGATGGAGAAAGGTAACAGACCGAAATGCGTGCTATATAAAATAATAATATATCGTAGAAGAAAAAATATTATGCATCCAATACTTATTGGTAAAACGAAAGGAACTTTTGGGACAACTTAATAGAAGCGTTCTCTACCTTTCTTATCTCGTTTAAAAATTTACATAATTGCATCGATGAAAGCAGACATTCGGATAGTGTTGTTTCTTCGTATGCGTTTGCTTTAAACGATACTTGGAACGAGCGCAAATATTATCCAAGCTGAAAGCATTTTTTCGTCCGTAACAGTTTAAAATAAATAACGCAAAAATGATGAGAGCTCGGAAACGTTCTGACAGAAATACAATGAGAATGGTATTTAACGAAATTGGGGCCACAGTTGAAAAGGTCGGCGGTACGCGGTCGAATATTAGATTAAAAAATGGAAATGATGGATGCTGGTTTGTGTATAAACAAAGAAAACAGGAAATTATTAAATTTTTCAAATATAACAGTACAGGAACGCGTCGATTTTTCCCGTGCGCGAATTCATTTCAATAAATATTTATGCATCGAACAGCGTTGAAAAAGAATGTTACGCATTCATCGCGATCCCAAATTGAATCTCCGACCGATTCACTGTGGAGTTTGTGTTTCGTTTCAATTTAAACTTTCTCGACTTTTTGTTAGCTTTTGTGGTTCTTTAATAACCGTATAATTATATCCCTGCAATGATCTGCCGATAAACTTGTAATAATTATTCAGCGTTTTATGGATCGAAAAATTAGCAATTCCAGCAGAAAAGTAAAATACTAGTTATTACATCGTATGCCTCTCTCGATAGCACATAACTTTTGTTCCAATCATGTTTTTTCATGCACGAATGCATGAATAGTTAATTTATTGGATAATAACAACTATACGTATGTCGAAGGGGAGCATCAGGATTATAGAGACTTTAGAGACTTTAGAGGTTTTAGAGAATCATTGTTCGAAACCCGTTAATCTTCGCTCGAGTAGAATCGAACCATAATTTTCACGCGAAACTTTCCACGGCGATTAAAATTCCGGAAAGTTTTCGGGGATCTCTACGCCTCGATGTTGCCGGTTCGCGTAGCCGCGTAAGTTATTATGCAAATATCAAGAAATAATGGCGGTGGAGGTTTTTGGGCGCGCTCGGGGGGATTGCTCACGCGCACGATCGCCCTTTCAAAGGGAATCCTCCGTTTATGAGTGTTCGTGGCCATTGTCAGGCGAACCATAGATCCTGCTTATGTACCTCGGGTACACACCATAAAAAGCTTTTTACGCGCATATTACGGGCCTTGACAAGTTGGCGTCTTCGCCCTAATGACACAACGCCCCTGACTTCCGGCTTTCTTCCGCATGACAGCCTAAAATAGACGCAGGCGGAGGGTTTATTGTCGAATGTCGTTCAGTAACCTGTGTTGTTTGTTTCTCTTTTTTTTTAATAATGCTTTTTTTAGGAGATTTTTTGTGGAGTGTTTTGTTGAGATAATAACGTGGCTAGGAGAAAATGGATTGAGGTGAACTGGGTGGATGAAGTAGGGTGGTTTATATGTTTGTAACGAGGTAATGTTGGATAACTAGGTTAAATATCTATTTACTTTTTAGGCGCATAATGGACGCTATTTAGGTATATTTATTTGTTTATCTTCTTTTTTGTTCTTTATTAGACGAATATTTTAATTTAAATTTATTTTCGTACAGAAAATTGACTTCTAAGTAATCATAGGGTATGGGTGCTGTCTTTTAATTTATCAAATTCTAAATATTTTTAATGTTTCCAAGAATTTTAAATTATTTAACATATTTACGATATTTAATGGGTTACAATTTAAAAATTTCTACTACCCTTTCTAAATGTTTTTATAATTTCCACTAATTTTAGATTATTTAAAATACACGTAATATTTAAAATTACAAAAACCTTTTGAATTTTTAAACATAGCTTATAATTTATTAGTCTGGAAACAATTTAGAAATATCTACCGCCCTTTAATTTATCGAATTCTAAATATTTTTATAACTCCTAAGAATTTTGAATCATTTCAAATACTTATGATATTTAAAATTACAAAAATCTTTTGAATTTTTGAACCTAGCTTACAATTTATTAGTCTGGAAACAATTTAGAAATATCTACCACCCTTTAATCTATCGAATTCCAAATATTTATTTTAAAATATTTACGATATTTAAAGTCACAAAAATCTATCAAACTCTTAAACCTAGCTTACAATTTATTAGTCTCGAAACGATTAAAAAATTTCTCGAACCTTGTGTTCCAGATTTATTATAAAATATCTACAAAAATTGATCAAAGTGCCATTATTACGCATTATTCGCGTCCAACTTACGAAAAATTCATCCAAACCTACAATTAATTTCTGTTATTTAATCCTAACACGATCCGAAGCATTAGCTGCACGTTCGCCTAAAATCAGGCTAGGAACGTGAAAGTTTCACGGGACTCCCGAACATCGCGATTCTGTCATCGATGTCCCCATTTTTCCAGGTCGTCGTGGCATTGCAATAAAGGTCGTACAATCGATATAGCATCTCTATATACCATCGTGCTCGTTGCACATTTATTTTAAGAACTGGGAACTAATGACTGCGCTAGCCTAGAACGTCATCACGGAAATGCCTTTCTCGCTGTTATTATGATTATCGCTCGGTCGGGGCAATTTTTTTCACATTTTTCTGGCTCGGTTAGGGTATTGATTTGTTTATTCGCATTCTTAATGTTCTCGTCGTTAGCTGGCAAAGGACACTTTTTTTTATGAATTTTTACAAGGATGTTGAAATATTCCTAATTTTCTGAGAATTTGTTTTTTACGCATACTAATTTCAATCAATTATGCCTGTGTGGCAATTAATGAGGAATAGTATGAAGATTTAGTTGTCAAGTTTGATTGTGTTTTCAGCTCTACACTTGCTTTCTTATTTTTTAATGTATCGATAATTAGTTCTCGTGTCAATTTGGTTGTTTAATTTGAATACATTCGCGGTTGTATTTTGTTTTGTTGTTTAACGAAAATATGAGCGATTATAGTGACCTTAATTGAATTTATTTCGCGACGAATGAAACAGTTTAAACTCATCGTCAAACTTTATGAAAATATTGTCTCAACGTTAATGCAGATGTTGGTTTGTAAACATTGTCGAGGTAACTCGAGTGACTCCATTATGTTCTGTTAAAGAAATTAATTACGAAATCGAAATATAAATGTTGTTATTTTTTGCTTTTTCGAGTTGGAATTTTCTGTAATTTAAAGTATTTACTTGACTTTTGTTGTTCAAGAATCATCTACTAAAAGCTTTCATAAAAAGTTAAATTAATAATAAACATAGAAATAAGAGTAACGTGATATCTCAGAATAAAGTATTATGTCAAAGACAAAGATTCGGTAAAAGAAAATGTCACGGGATAACAACCTTTGAAAATCGCAAAATGCATGGTTAAAATATTCTTTAACAAAAAAAAAAAAAGAAATATCTCTAAAACGAATGTGCCATTCAAATTTCTGGTATATAAAAGAGAGGTTTCTACGGTAACCTGGAGAATAAAGCGCAGTTCATATTGTGTGAAATGGAAAAAAAGGTGAATGGAACTTCAATTGCCAGAATATACGGCACGCGGATACGGGATGAAGATACGATTATTCTATCATATTTTTTATTCGTCATTTTTTTTCGAAAAATTGTTTCAACTGAGTTCGAATTACTTTTTTCACTAAAAAAAAAAAAGCAGAAATTCAAATGTTAAAACGTTACTGCTCTTTTCACGTTGACTGGTACTTTTTATCGTTCCTTTTTTTTCCATTTCTAGAATTATACAATTTTAGCTTAATTTGTCATTCAGATATTATACGTTAAAGAGAAATAATATTCGGAAACTTTTTCAATAAGATTGCAACAGTTTTAATAAGGAAACTTAAATCATAAATATGCTTCCAAATTTATGAAAAATGGTACTCTGTTAATTTTACAATTTTGTATAAATTGTTCTTAAAATATGAAATGAATTTTACGCTACAGACATATTAAAAATGTTTCGATCAGTAAGGTAGTAGAGATTTCTCCTAAACAATTTTGCTATAATAACGTTTCTGATGGTCGATTTAGGTAACAATTTATTTCCCAATCAATAGGAATTATACTATTTTTTTAATAACTTTACTAGGTCTATATAACTTTTACATAAATAACCTTTAAATATTACTTTATCTCATTTACTAGATTTAACTTTTAACGATTACTTCTTTAATATTCCACGCTTCGCAAGTCTAAATTATTTTAAAATAGAAACAAAATTTTTTAACGCCTACGAATACGTAGTGCAACCGAGAAGAACAGCAGGGTTAAAACTGTCACAGTTTCGTTTAACCCTCTATAGCCTGAATTTTGTTTGCTTATTAGAGAAAAAACTAAGATTGATTACAGTTTTTCACTTTCATTTGAAAATTTTTAACTAATAATCAAATTTAAATTAAACTGTAATCAAATTTAATAGCACTGTGATAACTAAATAAAATTAATTTTTTAAAATATAGATACATCATCTTGTAACTTTTAAGTTACACGGTCCCATAGAGGGTTAATAAAATCGTTTCATTTTTATTCTTCCCCCAATTCTTCCCGAGAAATTGACGCGTCGAATATTTAATTCGCACGAAACTGTCTTATTTGTTCGCAGGAAATATGTTTGGTGGTGTTCTTCGGCGTGGAGTACATGGTGAGGTTATGGAGCGCGGGCTGCAGATCGAAGTACATGGGCTGCTGCGGCAGGCTTCGTTTCATACGGAAACCGATTTGTATCATAGGTGAGTGCTGTTCGCTAATGCACGCCTGGTCCTGGTCCAATTAGCCTGATGCCCGAGAGCTAATCCAATATTCGTGTTGTCTGATTGTCGTGGTCGGAATTAAACTGGGAATGTAGCCACTTTGTGTCACAAGGCGAAACTTCCCTTGCCGTCAAAACTGTTACTGCTCGTACCTATGATATTAGATTATTGCTCATCGACACGAGATCCGTTCGAGACGATCGTTTATAGATGTCGATAAAATACGAGCTACCTCTGTAGGATGTTCCGGTGCGACTCATTAATTATCCGACACGATCTTACCGTCGAGAAATATTTTTTCGCGCGTTTCGTTCAATCGAATCGCGCGAAAGCAGAGGCACGATCGTCGAAGATCGGAAATGATTGCCGCGTTGACGCGCAACGTGATTCGCGATCAAACGAAACTTTACGAGCGGGTAAATTGTAACACGGAGCCGGATATTAATCGAATCAGGCATCGCGTGTTTATCGGTAAGGCCGATTACGCACACTCGATTTCTATGGAACGCGTATCCAGCCTTGCGGAACGTCGATGCGGTGAAATATCGTCGGCCATGAGTGCGCTTGTCACAAGTTACACACGGTGTCGTATAATTCATGGTACACTAAAAACGATGTTTCGTGATATTGGGTGATAGAAGTGGGACGATCTTTCAAAATTTCGTTTTATTTCATTTTATTTCATTTTTTTTTTTTTTAATTGCTTTGTTTTAGCCGCATCAATCGTTAAGTTGGGTCGATAGCGATTAAGTTTGTAGAGAAAATGTTTTTGGAGGATTAAAGTTTATGGAGAAGCTTAGTATTTTTTTTTTATTTCGTTTTATTTCGTTTATTTATTTAATTTTATTTTATTTGTTTCGTTTTATTTTATTTGTTTCATTTTATTTTACTTGTTTCATTTTATTTTATTTATTTCAAAATACGGGTTGAATAACCTTTTAATAGGGTAAATTGAGGACCGGTTGCCCATTTTTCTTTTTGATCAATTTTTTTTTTTTAATCGTTCGTTTAATGAACATCTGAACTAAAAAGGTATATTTTTTTATGGTACATACAGTAACTATGATTCGTTACTGTAGCGTTACGTTGAATGTAGTTTTATTCGCGAATGACACTATCGCAAACCATTATTTTGTTTTATATCAATCATTCACTTTTGTGTCTTCAGATTTAATCGTGGTGGTCGCGTCTATGGTGGTGTTATCGGTGGGAAGCAACGGTCAGGTGTTCGCCACTTCCGCCATAAGGGGCATCCGATTTTTGCAGATACTGCGAATGCTTCACGTGGATCGGCAAGGAGGCACGTGGCGGCTCCTTGGCTCTGTCGTTTTCATTCATCGCCAGGTATGTTGATTAATTAATTAATAGATTCAAATTGCCATTTATTATATTCAATATAAAATTCGTGCAGTGAATAAAAATATACACGTTTAATACTAGAACCATCAAAGTGATCAAAATGACCGATTCATAATCTCTCACAAAAACTTAATAAATAAATTAATTTACTATGACTTTTGAAGATTTTTTTACTTTCTTTTAAAAATATGAATAAAGGTTTATTTTCCATGGATGATATATTTTTCTGAAATATCTACGATTTTTATTTCATTGATAGAAATAAGTACACTTTACCCGCCGATAGTCGAACCCTTAAAGCTCTTTTCGTGATAATTATTTTTCTCTTTTGAGTATATGTTCTTACTTTTATGTCTTATCAATATGTATATTTGTTCCAAATTTTTATAATCTTGTATCTCGTGAAAGTAAAGTTTGAAATAATAATTTCGTGAAAATATTTCGTTCATCAGCGTAAAATCGCACAACGACCGGTCGCGTTAAACGTTTACGATTCGATACTTTTCAGGAGCTGATCACAACCTTGTACATCGGGTTCCTAGGTCTTATTTTCAGCAGTTATTTCGTGTATCTCGCCGAAAAAGATGCCGTTGGGCCCGATGGAAAAACAGATTTTTCCAGCTACGCCGATGCGCTATGGTGGGGCGTGGTGAGTAAATTAATTATCTTCCAAGCGCATGCTTGTCCTTTCTTTATTTTTATTTTCTTCGTTACGTTTTATCGTGTAATGGTGTAATTTTGTTACGCAACAATGAATAGATTAGCCGTTCTATGCTATTTTCATGGCTTAATTTGATAACGAAATTAAAAGTTGTAGAAATAGTCAAGCTTTTTTAACGCAATTACAATTTTAGAGTTTCGGTATTGCGGTGCAGGAATTTTTTGCAATCATTATCCAGATGACTTTGTATCAAAAAGATTGTGAAAAAGTATGATTCTTATTTTATAATACATATCTTATTTTATAATACTTTATCTATCTTATTTTATAATACTTTATCTATCTTATTTTATAATACTTTATCTATCTTATTTTATAATACTCAGATTTAAAAATCATTAAAAGACCACGTTAACACAATTTCGTATTAACCACAAAATTTGTAATATATCTAAATATTCGACAAACTATGTTCTTCATAAGTGGTGCAATTTTATTAGCCACCACTGTACACGTTTTAATTTGCATTCGATCGAGGAGTCTTCCAAGAATATGCGTTTAATATCGAGATACGAAATTCATTGTTAAATTGGTTTATAAAATAATTGGACGCCAATTACTTGAAGCAATTCAAGCAGGATAATGTAGTCGAGAGTGATCGATAGTTAACATCAGAATTCAATTGCCCGGATGCATCAACCCTTATTAAAATATAACAAACAATACGACAACTCAAATTTTAATTTGTGATATAACAGACGATATACAGTAATTTTTTTTCTCTCTCCCTGTACGCTTGTAGCAAACGGTTATTCAATTTTCGAGGACGTACGTAAAGTCTGGACCGATAAAAATTAGAACTTTAAATACCTTCAGAATTATCGGAACGAAAGAAATATTTTCGAAAGAATTTTACGCGTAAATTTAAGGAAACGATTAAAAAAAAAAAAAAGAGTTAACTGTACCAAGTTTACAATATCCACCAAAGGATCAAACCGTATTTACCGAATCTCATTCACACGACTCCACTTAATAAGCCTCTCTCCTGCTCCATTCGTTCGGTTTCTATTAACGCCAATAATTAATTTGGACCATCGATTTCTCCCGATTCGGTCGAAACCAATCGAACCGGCTCGATCGTACGGACGAATGTTTATTAAGCGACGACCGCTAATCACTCGGAAAATATGTCTGTATTTATAGCTGTTGTCGAACGAGCAGCGAGGGAGGAGTGATCGATGGAACCGAGGCCAAGGATTTAAATATGGGCTTGATTAACGTCGTCTCGTCAATTGCACCGCTGTTCAATCGCTGTCCGATTTTTCAGAGGACGGAAAATCGCGCGGATAAAGATTCTTGGAATCGTTCCCCCTCCGACTGAAAGAGACGCGGCTCGGAATTGAAATTTTAATTAGGTTGTTTTTCAATTTGACGTTAATTACCGCGCCGCTCGACCGTCGACGAACGGGCTTTTAATAAATTACTCCTCGATTAGTAGCGGTGGTTGAGCTGAAACTTATGACGTCGAACTTATGATGGAATTAGAAATTTTGGCCTTTGTAGTTAATTTTTTTCTTATTTTTCTTTTTTTTGTTCTTTTTTTTTTCTTATTGTTTGCTCGGTTGGGTTTGTTCTTTTTTGTGCTATCGATTTCAGGCAGATGTTGTACCAGTTTTGCAGATGTACGAGTATTTTCGGTGGTTTGATTTTATCCTTCTTTTTTTTTTCTTTTTTAGTATTTACTTGTTTGATACTGTTACGAGAGATGTTACGGAGTGTAGGAATTTAATATTTAAGTAGAAAACAATAAGATATATCAGACGCTGCGTTACCAGTTAAGGGTTGATATTTCAATTTCTTGGGCATATTTGTACATCGTCAAAAGTAGAATAATATTGATGCAATGTGATTTTTAACCCTTAAGTTACACTGTTAGTTTAGATGAACCGTTTCTAAAAAGAAATGTTTTCTTTCCAGATTACCGTGACTACGATTGGTTATGGTGACACTGTCCCGCAAACGTGGATGGGAAAAATAGTCGCTTCGTGTTTCAGTGTATTCGCTATATCCTTCTTCGCGCTTCCAGCCGTGAGTACAATTTTACTTTAAAAAAGGTTAAGTTGTGTAAATAATAATATTTGAGTCAAAAGAATCTTGAATTGGATCTTAAGTAATTTGGAAAAGGGACGAACCGTTTCTCGTTTCTACATTACCTTTCAGTGCGTTTGATAAAATTAACATTTTACCTTAAACATTTCCAAACACTACAAATTCATCTCCCTTTAGAAAAAAAAGTAGAATTCTGATTTATAGAGAAAGAAACCTTAAACATTTCCAAACACTAGAAATTTATCTCCCACTAGAAAAAAAAGTAGAATTCTGATTTACAGAGAAAGAAACCTTAAACGTCTCTAAACCCTAAAAATTCATCTCCCTCTAGAAAAAAAAGTAGAATTTCGATTTACAGAGAAAGAAACCTGAAACATTTCCAAACACTAAAAACTCATCTCCCTTTAGAAAAAAAAGTAGAATTCTGATTTACAGAGAAAGAAACCTTAAACATCTCTAAACCCTAAAAATTCATCTCCCTTTAGAAAAAAAAGTAGAATTCTGATTTATAGAGAAAGAAACCTTAAACATTTCCAAACACTAGAAATTTATCTCCCACTAGAAAAAAAAAGTAGAATTCTGATTTACAGAGAAAGAAACCTTAAACATCTCCGAACCCTAAAAATTCATCTCCCTCTAAAAAAAAAAAAAGTAGAATTTCGATTTACAGAGAAAGAAACCTCAAACATTTCCAAACACTAAAAACTCATCTCCCTTTAGAAAAAAAAAGTAGAATTCTGATTTACAGAGAAAGAAACCTTAACCATTTCTAAACCCTAAAAATTCATCTCCCTCTAAAAAAAAAGTAGAATTTCGATTTACAGAGAAAGAAACTTCAAACATTTCCAAACACTAAATATTCATCTCTCTCTAGAAAATAAAGTAGAATTGCGATTTACAAAGAAAGAAACCTTAAACACTTTCTAACCCTAAAAATTCATCTCACTCTAGAATAAAAAAAGTAGGATTCCGATTTACAGAGAACGAAACCTTAAAAATTTTGAACCAACTGTCCGATCAACGAAGCATCGGCTATATACGCCAAAAATTAGCTCAAAAAAAAAAAGAGAAAGAAAGGAAAAAAAATTTGATTTCAGGGAATATTGGGTTCCGGTTTCGCGTTGAAGGTTCAACAAAAGCAGCGACAGAAGCACTTCAATCGGCAGATACCGGCTGCCGCCATGTTGATACAATGTCTGTGGAGGTGTTACGCCGCTGACAAAGCCATCAACAGCGTGGCTACGTGGAACATCTACATCAAGGATCCAGCCCCTGCCGGACAACCGTCCACGCCATTGGGAAAGGTAAGATTTCGCGACTTTTTGGCCCGAGTTCAGTGGCAGTAGCTACTATAGCCGTTGATTGTTGATGTTTCTAGTTGCTTACGATGTTCCTCGGCCGTCTGATTCGACGCCGACGATTGCGATACTCGTTCTTTATCGTTCCTTACGCCAGGATCGTTTCAGTCATTCCTGTTTCTCGTTGATGAACCGTTCGGAATGTAACGATCGGGAACTTGTTTGATGTTTGCTTTCGCTGAGCAGATCATAGTAGGTGTTACTGTAAAATGTTAGGTGTTGATGGCAGTTTGTGTTGATGTTGAAAACTGTTCGGTGTTGTTTGTCTTAGGAATCGTTGGATGACGAGTAGCTGAGATTCGGATGTCGAGAACTATTTTTTCCTTTTTTTCTAACTTTTGTGTTAAATATTATTAATTGCTTGATTTGAAAAAGAAAAAAAAATATAAATTACAATGATTATAAAATATTTACGAGTAGAATGGAATAAAAATTGAGCTATTGGGTTATAAGTTTTGTGTTAAATATTATTAATTGTTTGATTTAAAAAAAAGGAAATATAAATTAGAATGATTATAAAATATTTACGATCAGAATGGAATAAAAATTGAGCTATTTAGTTATTGTTTTATGATACGTGTTTCCGGTGTAAATATTCATTTTTTTATAACGTAGAATTATTCTTTAGTTCTTTCTAGGTTGTATTTAATTATTTTACCGCATAACATATTTTTCACGAATAAAGTGTATTTCGAATAATTATACGGCGTACGTTAGGCAGTTATTCATATTTATTTCTTCGAGTGTCGTATTTTTTGTGAAATCAATTTTCGCAGTCATTTTGTCATCGTTTCATTAAATATGTATTTAATCAGTGTATTTCTTAAAAGGCGGAAGAAAGAAGTACTGTAAAATATAACGCTTGTAAAAAAATCACGTATCGTAGATATTTACATAAAGGTCGTGTTACTTTGTCGACTTTATATCATTGGTGATTAAAGCAAGTAGCACGAAATTTAAATGTGAAACGTTTATATATGAATTTTTAAATTAGAAATACATATGTAAAAGGTTACGATTTTACAGTAACATTCACTGTTATCTGCTGTAAAATGGGAAAAGCGTCGAAATAATTTCCTGTTTTTAAATTCTGAACGTTCCTTTGTTCGAATTCAAGGTTCATCGGATTTTTCCTGCCGTACGTGGAACGGCGGCGTGTCTCGTTTGATCTCGGTAAATTACACCAAATTTCAGGGAATCCAGTTTGTACGAATTACGAAAGAAATTGCTCCTTTTCCCCTTCGTTACGAAGTTTCGCCATTAGTTCGTGATATCCTTCGTAAAGTAACAGTGTTACTTAGTAACTCGTTTTGCTTTGTACATTTGGTAGTTTAAACTTTTTATTTTTTATTATTTTATTTCGCGTAGAACAGGGTTGAGTGTTACCGAGATCATTCGAGTCGGTTTGTACGAGGTGTTTTTAAAACGACGTTGGTAATTTTGCAGACAGATCTCGGAACTTTGAATTATCAAACATAGATTCGGAAACATTTTTTTTTTATCTTTTAAATACATTTTTATACTGGAGAAGAACATATTTATATTAATTATTAACGTCAATTATAAAACTTACTATAATCTACAATATTCGTATTATAAATTATTATAAATATATAAATTAGTATTATAAATTAATTTTCTCTTTTCTGTTAACAAAATTCAACGAAATAAAATACAGCGTTTTCAAAAGAAAAGAAAAAAAAAATGAAAAGAAAAGTTTAAATCATCCCAGTTGTTCGTAAAAACTGCTTCGTTGAATTTATTTAGAAAGTATTGATGATTAAAAAAAAAAAAAATTCTCAACTACAGGTAAATTCATTCGAAAAAGAAATAATAATAATAAAATACAATTTTCCTGACACAAGAAAAAGTAATAAGTAAAATTCCACTTTTCAACAATTTTAATCTACAAAATACATCCGTGATTCTCCAACGTCGTTTTAAAAGCTATCTACATGCAATTAAATTTCTCGTTCGAGTTTGGTGTCGAAAATAGTAAACGTTGTTTCGACTGAAGGTACTTGTTGGCACGTTGATTCGCTGATTGTCGATCAAATCGTGGACAACCCGTGAATTCCATTAAAACAAATGGAAAAAAAAAGAAAGAAAAAAAAAAGACCATTAACTAATCCGATAAAAACGAAATCCCGTGCGGGACTTCGATTATCCTACAAAGTTATGCAGATAATTTGGCAGTGGATGGATGCAAGCAGAGAATGCGAATTCTGCTCTGTGTTTTCAATGTGCCGTTCAATATCCGGGAAATAACCATAACTGAGTGTTGCTCGTGATTATTCGTGTGTTGATGCAGTTTCAAATTACGCTTGAAAGCTTTTGTATATTATATTATTACTTTTTTTCCCAGTTTTTTTCTTCTTTTTTTTCTTTCCTTTTTTTTTTCGTGTCACGACACGATAAAAAACTCGCTTTTCTCTATCGTTTCTTCAGCTCTCCTTTGTTGCTTTTGTTCTATTGTCGTTTAGAAAGGTCGTTTGTTTCTCAACGAAGCGTTAACTTTCTTCTCGTTTATCGATCTAGTTTGCCGAATCGCGCTGGAATTTGTGGTGTAATCGAATCGGAGATGGTTATTTGCTTAAATTGAAAATAAATATTGGAAATCGTAAAATAAATCCTTTGTGCGCGAACATTTCCTTCGAGAAAAATGAATTTCTTCCGATGGTTTTAATTAGTTAATTGTACGGTGTAATTTCGGTGATGATATAAATTAATTTTATCAATCGATACATATGACGCAAACAATCCAAAGAATTTAATTTGGAATATTTGGTATGAAAAATAGCTTACGAAGAATGTTCCGGAGTTGACACACGCAGATTTTGATGAAATTTTTGTACGATAGATGTCGGATTTTGAAATAAAAGGGTTGTATTATAGTTTGAAAGTTGGAGAGTGCAGTGGTACAGTTTGATTGCCAAAGTTCAAAATTTCTGTGACTTTAAAAACTAATTTAAAGTAATTCCAAAGTTTACGGGGTTATTTCCTCGAGATCCTCTAAAAAAGTTGTGAGTAGAAGTGGGTCATAAAGCAGCTAATTCGAATTTCTCTTCTTTTTGAATTTTACATTACGCTGTATCACAAATTATTATTGTTTTTTTTTTCTTTTTATCGGTAACAACAAATCGACCGGAAAAAATGTGTAATTATTTTTCAATTTTGTGTTTGTTTAATCAAAAACAATTATCTTTCGTTCGGTTACGCTGCAAATGAAACTTTGATTATTTTCAGTATCGAATATTTATTATTTAAACCTAAATGAATGCTTGGTTACGTTTATTCATATTTTTCCCTTTTCGTAGTGTTTCATGCAACGTTTCATTAAAAGGAAATTTGAGACAAATGTAATTAGTTATCGGCTGACTAAACCTTTTCCAGTTTTCAATTACATCGACATTCTCTCGCAGAACTTGCTTTCAAAATTTCGGTTATTACTTATTATGCAAATCGCTTCTCGCATCCGCTGTTTTAAAAAATAATCAAGTTTCGAGTCAAATGGTCGATATACTCGTGTACATATAGACTCGAAACAAATGTATAAATATTGTATATAAAAGTTCTGTTCGTAATTAAATTCTTTTGTAACGCATTCGTGTTTCAATTTCTCTAATTTTTTTTTTTTTTTCATATTTTTTAGAAGCTAGATTTATTAACATTCTTTTGGAACCTGATTAATGATAGTTTGATTATTTTGCATGGAAAACTTCGTTTGCTGCCATCGAACACAGTGCCTATAAATAACAACAATAATAAAAAGGAAAAATAAATAAGAACGTATTAAAAAAATAATTCAAATACAACGAAAAGCTTTCATTTAAAAAAAAAAGAAAAAAGCAGCTGTTCAAAGGATGTAATTATTTTCCAGTTTTTATAGTAAAAATCGTAAAAATAATTGACGTATAGATTCGCATGGAAATTTTTAATCGTTTCGAAGCAAAATTCGAAATTTTTAACTATATTCGTCGGCACACGCGAATCTCCTAAAAACCATCAGTATCTCTCGCATCTGCTGCCAAAAAATTCGCGCGTACTATATCCCACTGTCTTTGTTGAATTTTTTTTTTTTTCTCGTCGTTTTTTTTTCGTCGCACGCTCATCTGTCGCGTTTCGATGAACTCAATTTATATCATGTAAATACAATCAGCACCTGTCCTCCGTCTGATACGATATATATAAAATGTACCTAATATATTTCAGTTGATTTGTGTAAAGAAGATGGTATGTAAAGGCTATTTTAGATTTATTTCAATTTTTACTCTTTTGCATGTTTATTTATTTACCAATTATTATTCACGTTTCTCTGTCACGTCAACGGGAACGTGTCGCGTTATCGTTACCACCGTTCACACAACGAGTCAGTTAAATGTTCAGGAAACATATTTGTTCGATATTTTTATAAATGATAATCATTATTAGCTTAGTTTACGTGTATCCGGAATTTAAAATCGGTTCTGTTAAAAAAATCTCGACTTTAATTGTTTTGTTTCATTCGTTGAAAAGAGGTTTCAATTTTCAAGAATAATTTACATTTGTAATTGTTGTATATTGTATTTATATAATTGTAATTATATAAAGTGTAATTATATGATAATTATAATTTCTTCGAGTCGATCGCGTTCATTGGTATAAATAAGAGAAAAGGATACACAGGTTGTTTCCGAAATCGTTGTACAACCAGCAAGGGGGTGATTTCTCGCATAAAATTCAGTTGAAAATATAGAACATTTCTATATCAAAATATAATATATTTCTGTATCAAAATATTTACAAAATATAGTATATTTCTATATCAAAATAGTTACAAAATATAGTATATTTCTATATCAAAATATTTACAGAAAATAGTATATTTCTATATCAAAATATTAACAAAATATAATATATCTCTATATCTATATTTTCGATTAAATTTTACGCGATGAATGACACCCCCTTGCCGGTTGTACCGCGACTTCGAGAACACCATATGTATACTTAAATACGCTTTGCAAAAATTTAACCTCCGAAGCAATTTGCATTAATTAATTAATCGTAGCATACAAATTAATACACGTACCAGTCGTGAATCTTGTACTCGTAGACGCTCGTTTTGTTTAAAAAAAGAATATTTAAGAAGGCAAGACGTCGCGCGACGATTCATAACATAATATATTATATTGGTCAAGTAAATTCGTTCGGTTTTGAACATTTAAATAAAAAGCGATTTTTTTTTTACTATGAAACCAAATATTTTCATTCAATAATGTATTATTCGTTCGAACTGCAAGGTTACCTTCTGTTTTTTAAATTCGCATCGAATTTAATTTCACTTCAAAGCGCTCGAAGACAATTATCGTTGAAAACAGCACGAATTTACCAGCCAAGCTAATATTCTAGTTAACGTGAAAGGTTATTCGCGACAATTCGCGGAACGACTCGTTTATTCGACGTATATTTTTCATCTATATTATTGTCTTTTGATTCTCTACTGCACTTATTATGCTTCGTTTCACTATTTCAATTTTGATAGGCAAAATATGTGTCGTGCAATGTTGTTTCGTTGTTTTAGTTGTTGTCTGTCGTGCATGCGCTTGAATTATGTGCGTCGTGTCACTGCATGCGATATGTACGTGTAGATTGCTTTTACGTACAGGGTGTTAAGTAAACTCGAGGATATTCCTTGAAAATTGCTTAATAGATTGTATATTGCCTTGATTCGTTCATTCTTTTTTTTCTTTTTATTTTTTATTTTTTTATTTTTTTTAGGAATAAATGAGTAGCAATTTTTGTAAAAGCGTACGTACTATTCGTATCGTTTCAATCTTTTTTTCTTTCGTGCCACATACGAGTAAGTTTTGGGCAATTTGTATTCAATTTGTATTGCTTTAATGTTTAAATGGAGAATGTCTTGTAACAATTTGGTAGGATCGAATTTGAAATTGTTATTAGGCTTCAATTTGAGTTACTTGAGTTTATTATTTTAATTATTTGTCAAACGTACAATGGTTTAAGTTTCTGGTATATTATGCTTCTATAGAGAAAATAGTTTCTTATGAATTATTATACTTTGTTGATTTAGATCTTTTAAAGGGGATAAATAATTTTTTTAATACATTAACTATACATATACGTATGTATATGTTTGTTACGTTAAATAATTTCGAATATCGTAGATGGAAATATACTTCAATGTTAGAAATTGAAATTAACTGTTTTCCTAGGATATTTCATAATGATTCTAATAAAAAGAAAAAAGAGAAATCAGGAAATTAATTAAAAAGTTTTAGGTGAAAAATTTTGAACGATCCAGGTAATACGAATTTGTTTTAAAAATATTGATCTTGATAAGTATTCTTGATGTTATTGACATCCTGTACGTACAACGTGAACCGATAATGACGGTAAGAACGAATCTGCTCGATCAAACAGATTACCGCGAAAAAGAATTTTTTTTACAATTAAACTAACACAAGCTGAATATCGTTAAAATTAATATACAATATTGCAGCAAGACATTTTATTGAATGTTGATAAAAACTGAAGAATATCTTTGTAGAAATCTTAATTTTATATAAATCATAAATAAAAGAGTTGTTTTTTTTTCTTTTTTATCCATTTTTAGTTTATAGCGTTCACAATTTTCAATAAAAAACCACATTTCAATCGATCAATAATTAATTATATTCAATAATTGTCAATCAGAAACACGCGTTAGTCGATCAATAAACAATTTACGATATTCACAATTTCTAATCAAAAACCACACGTCAGTCAATCGAAATTCAGTATGTTACAATGTCCGACTGAAAATCGCATTTCGGTGGATCAAAATTTACGTGGCATCGAATTTCGAAAAACATTTCGACGCGTGTCAGGATTTCAAGGATCTCTCACAGTTCGACGTAAAAATAAAATCTCTTTCGAGACACTTGATGCAGACTCGTGTCTCCGTCGATTCGGTTCACGGTATACGTGTTGCCATTTTATTTTCGCATCAGCCTGCAAGTGGAGACGAATGCGTTGACGTTCGCGGGGAACCAGAATTTACGCTCGCCGGCTGTCTCGATAGCCGTTCGAATTTTTCCGGTGCCGTTTTCCTTTCCACCTTCGACGATTGTTTCCTGAATCTTGATAGAGTCCGTCAATGTTCAAATTGGAAAGCGTTTGCAATTTTCATGCTGGCGAATAGAGTCGAGCGAGAAAACGATGGAGAATATCGTTTCTGACTCGATTGTGTTGGGATTCCCGAATATGTTCGGAACTCACAAAAGTCTGGGATTTTTGGAAAGTGTAAGAATTCCGGAAAATGTTCAGAAATCACAACAGTGTGGGATTTTTGGAAAGTATAGAGTTTTTCGAAAATCTTCGGAACTCACAAAAGTTTTTGATTTTTTAAAAGTGTAGGAATTCCCGAAAATGTTCAGAAATCACAAAAGTCTGGGATTTTTCGAAAGTGTCGGAATTCCCAAAAATGTTCAGAAATCACAACAGTGTGGGATTTTTGGAAAGTATAGGGATTCTTGAAAATTTCAGCGTTTCCAGGACCGATTACCGTTATAAGACTCGCTTTAGAACCGATCTTGGTGTGAGATTTCCTATATTTAGGCAATTTCCAAATATTTATCATGTAACGTATTTCTGTTGTTTACAGTCTTAAATTAAATAGAATTATTTAAAAAATAAATAAATAAATAAATAAATAAGTAAACACGAAGTATTCAAAAATAACTCGAACTCATCAGGTCTAAAGAAATTAAATTGTGAGTATACTTACAAATCTTGTACAATCTCAGATCATAATCTAAGATCAACAATGATCGAATGAACAACACAGATATATTTCGTCACAAATATTTCCAAATTTTATCTTCAGAGGTTATTTATCGATCAAAATAATTGTAAATGTGTAACGAGCTATATTTTGAGGAATTTTTTTTTATTTCGACTATATTTCTGGGGGTTAAATTTTCTGCGCGTTAAACGCGCTTCCAAAAAAAAATATCGTTCATTCTTTCCGCAACAATGAAACTTGTTCGTAAATGTTCTGCGACTTGATAAGAAACGTTGTTCACGGAAATTTTATGAGTTTACGAGACGTACTCTTCTCTAGCGAGTTTCTTTCGGAATTTTCCTTAAGCGCTTAATGCATAGAGCCTAGAATATGACGTTAATGCGGAGTTTATGTTGCCGGCCCCGAAAGCAGGTTTGAAAACCGATGCTGACCCACTTTCGTCATTTGTGCATGGAAACTCGTTTCGTTTTCGTCGTAACCCTCGCAGGGGTGGATAGCTCGTGTACGAAAAAAATTCAATAAACCTGAAGCAGAGGGGAACAGACGCATCGTTGTGGCTCTTGTTTTATTTCACCGTATGGCAAACAATCCGCTTTTCCGCCCTTTTCCCCTCCGTGGAAGCGTATGACAATTAAAGTTCCAGATAATTCAATAAAAATTCGCGAAAAAGAATTTCAAACGAGCTTCCGGCTTTCTGGTAATTAATTTCTGAATCTTACGATTGTTCCATTCTTTTTTCTTTTTTTTATTATTCTTTTTACTGGAAGTTTAATTAGATCGTGCTTCTTAAATTGTTAACTCTTAATCTTCGAAGGTTAGTCTTATTCAGTTCCTCTCTTGAGGAAAAAAAGGTGGAACTAATTAAATGATTTAATTATTCTGTAAAATCCTTTTTTAATTTACTTCGTGAAACTTGGTATTTTGGTATTATAAGAGTTAATTTGAGGTACCTCACGGATCATGAGACCTGTGCCAAATCAACACGAAGGCTTAAGATCCCGATCATTAGTTAAGATTACATACTACTACGATATCGCGGAATCTAGAAATTCAAGACTCTTGTTACACGCGACCCGAAATTCATAAACCAGCACAGAGTTCTAATATCGCGATGAACACTTTACAAAGCACCATAAAATTCGGTTCGGATCACAACGGAATTNCGCGTTTCGATGAACTCAATTTATATCATGTAAATACAATCAGCACCTGTCCTCCGTCTGATACGATATATATAAAATGTACCTAATATATTTCAGTTGATTTGTGTAAAGAAGATGGTATGTAAAGGCTATTTTAGATTTATTTCAATTTTTACTCTTTTGCATGTTTATTTATTTACCAATTATTATTCACGTTTCTCTGTCACGTCAACGGGAACGTGTCGCGTTATCGTTACCACCGTTCACACAACGAGTCAGTTAAATGTTCAGGAAACATATTTGTTCGATATTTTTATAAATGATAATCATTATTAGCTTAGTTTACGTGTATCCGGAATTTAAAATCGGTTCTGTTAAAAAAATCTCGACTTTAATTGTTTTGTTTCATTCGTTGAAAAGAGGTTTCAATTTTCAAGAATAATTTACATTTGTAATTGTTGTATATTGTATTTATATAATTGTAATTATATAAAGTGTAATTATATGATAATTATAATTTCTTCGAGTCGATCGCGTTCATTGGTATAAATAAGAGAAAAGGATACACAGGTTGTTTCCGAAATCGTTGTACAACCAGCAAGGGGGTGATTTCTCGCATAAAATTCAGTTGAAAATATAGAACATTTCTATATCAAAATATAATATATTTCTGTATCAAAATATTTACAAAATATAGTATATTTCTATATCAAAATAGTTACAAAATATAGTATATTTCTATATCAAAATATTTACAGAAAATAGTATATTTCTATATCAAAATATTAACAAAATATAATATATCTCTATATCTATATTTTCGATTAAATTTTACGCGATGAATGACACCCCCTTGCCGGTTGTACCGCGACTTCGAGAACACCATATGTATACTTAAATACGCTTTGCAAAAATTTAACCTCCGAAGCAATTTGCATTAATTAATTAATCGTAGCATACAAATTAATACACGTACCAGTCGTGAATCTTGTACTCGTAGACGCTCGTTTTGTTTAAAAAAAGAATATTTAAGAAGGCAAGACGTCGCGCGACGATTCATAACATAATATATTATATTGGTCAAGTAAATTCGTTCGGTTTTGAACATTTAAATAAAAAGCGATTTTTTTTTTACTATGAAACCAAATATTTTCATTCAATAATGTATTATTCGTTCGAACTGCAAGGTTACCTTCTGTTTTTTAAATTCGCATCGAATTTAATTTCACTTCAAAGCGCTCGAAGACAATTATCGTTGAAAACAGCACGAATTTACCAGCCAAGCTAATATTCTAGTTAACGTGAAAGGTTATTCGCGACAATTCGCGGAACGACTCGTTTATTCGACGTATATTTTTCATCTATATTATTGTCTTTTGATTCTCTACTGCACTTATTATGCTTCGTTTCACTATTTCAATTTTGATAGGCAAAATATGTGTCGTGCAATGTTGTTTCGTTGTTTTAGTTGTTGTCTGTCGTGCATGCGCTTGAATTATGTGCGTCGTGTCACTGCATGCGATATGTACGTGTAGATTGCTTTTACGTACAGGGTGTTAAGTAAACTCGAGGATATTCCTTGAAAATTGCTTAATAGATTGTATATTGCCTTGATTCGTTCATTCTTTTTTTTCTTTTTATTTTTTNACAATCTCAGATCATAATCTAAGATCAACAATGATCGAATGAACAACACAGATATATTTCGTCACAAATATTTCCAAATTTTATCTTCAGAGGTTATTTATCGATCAAAATAATTGTAAATGTGTAACGAGCTATATTTTGAGGAATTTTTTTTTATTTCGACTATATTTCTGGGGGTTAAATTTTCTGCGCGTTAAACGCGCTTCCAAAAAAAAATATCGTTCATTCTTTCCGCAACAATGAAACTTGTTCGTAAATGTTCTGCGACTTGATAAGAAACGTTGTTCACGGAAATTTTATGAGTTTACGAGACGTACTCTTCTCTAGCGAGTTTCTTTCGGAATTTTCCTTAAGCGCTTAATGCATAGAGCCTAGAATATGACGTTAATGCGGAGTTTATGTTGCCGGCCCCGAAAGCAGGTTTGAAAACCGATGCTGACCCACTTTCGTCATTTGTGCATGGAAACTCGTTTCGTTTTCGTCGTAACCCTCGCAGGGGTGGATAGCTCGTGTACGAAAAAAATTCAATAAACCTGAAGCAGAGGGGAACAGACGCATCGTTGTGGCTCTTGTTTTATTTCACCGTATGGCAAACAATCCGCTTTTCCGCCCTTTTCCCCTCCGTGGAAGCGTATGACAATTAAAGTTCCAGATAATTCAATAAAAATTCGCGAAAAAGAATTTCAAACGAGCTTCCGGCTTTCTGGTAATTAATTTCTGAATCTTACGATTGTTCCATTCTTTTTTCTTTTTTTTATTATTCTTTTTACTGGAAGTTTAATTAGATCGTGCTTCTTAAATTGTTAACTCTTAATCTTCGAAGGTTAGTCTTATTCAGTTCCTCTCTTGAGGAAAAAAAGGTGGAACTAATTAAATGATTTAATTATTCTGTAAAATCCTTTTTTAATTTACTTCGTGAAACTTGGTATTTTGGTATTATAAGAGTTAATTTGAGGTACCTCACGGATCATGAGACCTGTGCCAAATCAACACGAAGGCTTAAGATCCCGATCATTAGTTAAGATTACATACTACTACGATATCGCGGAATCTAGAAATTCAAGACTCTTGTTACACGCGACCCGAAATTCATAAACCAGCACAGAGTTCTAATATCGCGATGAACACTTTACAAAGCACCATAAAATTCGGTTCGGATCACAACGGAATTGTAGAACATTTATGTCTGCAACTCCTGGGTCCAAAAACTCGTATATCGTGATTTCAAAGTAGTAATATCCATGCTAAATCAGACATGTCCATGATCTTAAGATCATAGTACCAGACTTATGTATCCTACGGTATCTCAAATCCTACGGTATCAGAGTTATCTTGAGTGGACTTTATACTTCCATAATCTCGATTTGATCTCGAATTGATTTCGAATTGATCTCGAATTGATTTCGAATTGATCTCGAAGCTCCACCGTCCTCGAGTAGTCTAACGTAGATTCCACGCTATCAAATATGTACCGTAAGATTCCACCATCTTGGGACAGTACAAGAAATGTCCCGTGTCACTGCGATTATAGTTCACGTGGCCCAGAACAGAACTATGACAACTACCCTCTATAATCTCACCGCGTCAAACTAAAAAATTATTTTTAATTAAAAAATAGTAAGAAACATCTACAAGATTAAACAATCATTCTACTCTTCGATGGAGATATAAATTATTATTCCGAATTATATAAAAAATATAAAGTCCCGTGTCACTACGATTATATTCCACATGGTCCAGAACAGAATCACGTCAACCTCTATAATCTGATCGCTTCAAAATAGAAGACATCCTTCCAAACACCTCCGACAACACACTCGTGTACTCAACAATCCTTTCCATCGAACCCAATAACAGTTCTTCTCGTGCCAACCTTATCTCTAAACGATACTTAAAATCCACTCTCCGTCAATAAAAATGCAGAACGATGCTTTGTCAGCCGAGCGGGCGTAAGTTCCTCCATAGGTGTACAGCCTGGTGGCGAGATAGGGAGCTTTTCAGATGGATCCGTGCTCGGGGCCGAGCTGTGGCGCTCGCTAGTAGGGATAGTGCATGTTGTGTTCGACGTGTGTTGTAATGGGAGGGCACCGGGGGTTCAGTCTCTGATGATCCAGGTGGCAAAGAAGGCGAGCGTACTGAAGAGGCGGAAGTCGAGGAACCGGATGGACGTACAGCAGCAGCAACAGTCGCTGGCGCCGGTCACGATATCCGGTGGCGTGTCCAGTGGCGGCGCCACCGGGGACGCTGGAGGTCAAAACGACAACCAACGGATGGAGAACGAGGGCGACGTTATATTCTACATGGAGGAACCGAAAGCGGGCACGCCTAATCGTGCCAGGCGCGACAACCGGTGAGTCGGTGCATTGATTTTTCTTCTTCGTTAGCTTTTGTGTCTTTAAAACGGTGTCGGGTTGCGACCAAGACGGGGGAATTGTTTTTTGTTAATTTATTGCGTCAAGTCGTAAGTAATTTCGTTTCTTGTACGTGTCTACGAACAGTTTATATTTGTATTTACAAAGTGACATAAAATGTCTGTAAGTTCCTTTAGGGGATGATTCCTGAGACGGTTTTAAGCAACTTTTTCCTTTGCTGAAATGTTAAATTCATGCTTCGTTTAAGGGTTATTAGGGAGTAATTGGGTATTTTAAAAAGAGTAACTGTTGGCGAGTGTTGAATACAAATTATATCGAATAAACCGATTAATTGTTATTCGGGTGGAACAAATGAATCGACTTTGTTTGTTTCAACACTCTCCAGTTGTTTCCATTTCTGAGTTGCTCGTTAAGGCACAAGCGCGACGCGAAGCCAACGCTCTCGCTAATCGAGAATAATGATATTAATATATGTATGTAAATTTAGTAATTTTTGGCCGTAAAAATGATTTGCCATAGATTAGAAAAATCTCTCACGAACCCGACACCTAATCTATAATAGATCAGGAAGTGTCAGTAAGGAGATAAAGCAGCTAAACTGAAATTTACATCGAATATTCCTCGGTGTTTGATTGATTGTTCTTATCGGAATATCAGACTGTATAAGTAAAACGTATGCAAATTTCTCAACTGTTTTTAAAGCGATAACCTGGTTTATTTTTAACCGGACACCTTGAATCAAGAACTTCGATCAATAAATAAGATTTAATTTTAACACAAATTTCCAATGAAGTTAAAGAAAATTAGTTAACGATGGAACTTCGTTTATTCGAAGAATTCGAACAAGATAGTTCGGATAATGAATCGGTTGAGAAGGTAGAAGTTTACCAACCCTCTTCTTCGCCAATAATTTCGCGTTCCGATAATAGGAATTGCCGCTCGGATAACCAGATACGAATTCTATCCACTTCATTTAAATTGAAACTTTAACTTTCATTTCTCAGCAACCTGTTAGTTTTCCTCGAACTGTTAGAATTAGGAAAATTCTACGAATAATTTTACAACTTTCAAAGATTCGGTTAGATCATTTCAAGATCCGTATTTTTATATTTTCAATTAGATATACCTAAATAGTTAACGTTATTCATTTTTTTTTTTTTTTTTTAACTGTTATTTAAACTACTCGAATGAATATATATTACGGTATTGATCATAAATGTACGTTCAATTTTGTGAGCAACTGTATATTATACGATTTTATTACTTAGATATATTATATCATTTATAAGTATTTTTTTTTCTTTTTTTTTTGTTATTTCATTCTATTATACATTAATTGCTAGCGGACTGATTGAATTTTTGTGTCGATAGAATAACGTGGTTGAAGGAGATCTTCAATTTTCTCATATTATTCGAAAACGCAGCGAGCGTACAAACGTTGCATGAAAAGAAACGCGAAATCTCAGCGGTACACGGTCGCAAATAATTTGTATGCTAGACGACGACAGCGCCTAAAGCTCTATTCGTAGTTCCACGACTTAAGGGAACTCTAGCCGGGCGCTATAGCCAGCTTTCAATCTCGTCGGCACACTACAGATTTCCCGGCAAACTTTTTAATCCTGGGTGGATAATAAAAAGGGGAGAACGTTCCTCTGCATCAATTTTAATCTGTTACGGTTGAAGTTGCGCGACAATCCGATCTTGCGTTCCAAAGTTGTAGAGTTCGAATGTCAAAGGTGAACAGATTTAGCTAAAGAAAAAAGAAAAAAAAAATAGTTGAGTTAACGATACATTTTTAACCCTTTCATTCTGTTCGTAAAAGCGTACGCTAATTTTGTAACGATTATAATCGTGCATTTTTTTTTTCGATAAACTATTTTTAACGTACGTATAAAAATACTTCAAGTAAGGGAATTTTAAAAGAAAATAAAACTAAAAAGAAACGATTATCGTCAGCTGAAAACGTGATTCAATTATGAAAGAGTTAACGAAGTGAAGTATTTCTTTTTATAAAATATTAAATAATTGATTAATAACGATAATTATAGTTAATTAGCAGTGGGAACTTTCAATCGTTTAAAAATCGATGATCCCATAACAAAATTTATTATTCTACTTTTTACGAAATTAATGAAATGTTTGGAACTAAAATTTCTAAGATTTGTGGCAATTTACTGAAATTTAAATTTCTACATTAGACGAAGATTATTTAAAAAATGAATAAGCTGATTACACCCGTTGATCGATATTAATAAAAAATAGTGTCGTAATTATGTTCTATTGAGACGAAAGCTTGTGCAATTTAACTTCTATGGTATAGAAATATATATTTAATGAAACGTTTTATAACGAGTAACGGTAATAGGTAAGTAAAAAGTTTAAGTAACAATTGTTTGCAGAATCTACAAGTTATAATATAAAATATAAACAGCATATTATCACATCCTTTATGTGTGTTTTATAAATTTACACAGTACTGTCACTTCCTCGATTTAAATGCTTAATTTCGTAATTCGCTTTAGAGAGAAGCCCAGAAGCCAGATGACGAAAAACCTATCACGATTCAATATTAAAAAAAAAAAACAAAAAAAAAAAGAAACCCAATAACTCAATCTCAAATATCATGCACTATTCACGCACATTTTAAATCAAATGCTCCAAACAAACCTTTATTATCTGTTTCTTCCAAGCTTCTATCTTCCCATAATTAGCCATGCACTATACAACAACAACGTACAATGCATGTCATAACTCTTTAATATTACATTTCAAAATAATGTTTCATACACGTCGTTTATCTTCAACGTCTATCCAAAAGTTTCTTACGAGTTTGTAATTTTTTTTTTTTTTTTTTTAATATTATTCCCTGTAGATATATTTTTTTCCCGACGATCAAAAAATTTCTATCAATTTTCACGAATTAAATTACACTTCTGCCAGCAAAGTACAATTAAAAATTATCAACAGTGTACTTCAACATTTTACAAGAATTTCCCATTCAGATGAAACTTTATCTTTGCATATACTTCTTTGCTTATAAAAACAGAAAAAAAAAATCAAGAAAAATTTGATACGTTATTGTATCAGAAACAATAACCATCAGCGGTTGGTTCGTAGATACCTCCCAAGAAAGAATCTTGTCTACCGATTTTGATAGTAAGTCCTGACAAAGTGGAGCAGGAGATGTGGAGTGTGCGTAAGAGCCGGGAGCGGGGAAAATCTTTGGAAATTTCGCGGGGAAATAATGGCGGGTTCGGGAAAGTTGGCGTGACAGGAAACGTCAGCCGGCTGAAGGGCACTTTCTCTGAAGCGGCTTTGAACGTCGAATGAACTAGTTCTCGAGTTTGGTAGTGTGAGTAGCGTATTTCCGGTTGGCAGGGGAAGCCTCTTCACCTCGCAGACGAGCTCCGTCACGGAGGCCACCAGCGATGAAATTGACATTGATATCGAGGAACCGCAAAGGGTAACCACGTAAGTACGCCTTTATTTCTGTCATTCTACCGGATTTTTCGCGCGAAAATATGTAAGGGACGTTGTACGAAAGGCTAAAAAGGAAAAGGATGATAAAAAGGGGAAAAGACCTAGGGTAGACCGAAGCGAATCGGATCAAAGTAAGAACTCAATGAAAAGAAAGATACGAAGGAAATTGGGAAACAAGTAGTTAACGCAATTTAAAATGAACACTTTTAAATTGATTATTAACTAAGCTTAAACTCTGTAGTTTTAAACATCAGAACCTTTACTTTTGAAAATAAATTACACAGCTTTAAACTCTTCAAATATGCAGGTTTCCGAAGATCTCGAGACACAATGAATATGTCTGCCACGACTCGCTCGTCGTCGCGGTAACAAACTTTTCCGAAAAACTAGGCCTTCGCGACCACTTCGATTATCGAAATTCGATTTGAAACCATTCCAACCGTTGCGGATGTTTAAGTTCACCAAAAATTTTGTGTTATTAGCGTTCCTACTAAATTGATGTTAATCGCGAATTTATAATAGAAAGTTAACTTTCTAACTTTGGGCTTTTATTTTTTCGCTGTCAGAAGAAAATGGTCCGATTCGTCCTGGTCTATCCCAGGGATCGCGATCTGGCGGCCCACTGGCGGTCCAATAGCGGCTCCTTCCCCTGTCTAGATCTTCTACCTCAAAAAATTATAGAATGACACTCCTCGTACCTATTTGTCGCCGCCGCGACGTAGCGGAGTCTAACGAACCATGCGTTGTTTGTTGTTTCTCGTAGCAACGTCGCATCGTACTCGACGAGTCGTGTCCATCGTAATTTCGCTTCCATGGAATCTTTCTTATTCCTGAATGATTACTCGATGCATATGCTGTTTGCAATCGTTTACGTTACAACGGGAAGAGTCACAGCGAATACCGACTTGTCCGTTTGGCTTTGCACAGGAGTAGGATACAGTTTAATCGGTAGTGGGGACTTTGTGACTCTTGGAGGGGAAAATGTTTGAGATCCCTGGTCTATCCTGTTATGAATGCGTTACAGGTGAACCCGTATAACATGGTTGGGTACGCGAATTTGTGTTGTGCTACATTAGAGAGCAAGTCGAAGCGTGACAGAGAAAGCGCGGAAAACGTGTTCGGACCTATGTATGAAACTTTAACTTTCTAATAGTAATAACAACAGCGAATTAGACTTGAGTCCCATTAATCTATTCGTACAGGGTTTTTTTTCTGTCTATCAAATTTTCTTGCAATTTAACCCTTTGCACTCCGAGTCGCCATCGATATTTTACCCCGACTGGTTCATTTTTAATAAGCTACTTCCAAAATCTGTATTCCTTTAATAAATTTCTCTTAATTTTCATACTTTTATATTTACTAACATATATACATTGATAAAAATCGATGAAATTTATTTTTAATCGATAAGAATGTATTTTATACTACGAAATTGAAAGGAACGAAGCAAGATGGAACATAGAGTCCAGCTCGAGATAGGAGTGCAAAGGGTTAAAGCATGAGGCGTCCTCGTACAAAAAATTAATTTTTATACTACTAACCGTAGAATCAGCGTAACCGAGATGCAACACAAAACAGTGAGGTACTATTATAATCGAAGGTAGCCGCAAACAAAGGCAGATGCTTCCAAAACCATGTCACTGTTTTTACCATGCACGTTAATGTATGTTATTTCGTATCGTGGTACATTGAATTGTTGATCATCGAATAGTGTTTATTCAATTGGAATTGGTTACAGCAGTCGCATGGCAACCGAAAGATCCGGGTTTGAATCCTGGTTTCAGACAATCCGATGAGTAATTTTTATCAAAATTAGGAATTTCTTTTAGCGAAACGAAAGCACGCTCGAAACGAAACAATTTGAGGTCCGTAGCAGGGTTTGATTCTTTTAACTCGCCAACAGAAACGTCTTGAAAGAACTGTCTCCAGGGATATCGTTTGATTATTTCTCGTTTACACGTCGAGCCAGGTAACAACGAGCGAAATCAAGGCGCCGACGAAAGCCGAGAAAACCTATACCTCGATGCAAATTACTTTCATTTTGCATGCACAATCGATATTAACCGGAGAATTTTCGTCGGACACGTACGGTCTGTAGTAACACGCTGGAAACTGCTTTAAACGGCAACGTACGACGTACATCCGACTCAACGACCGCCGGATCTCGTTAACGTTAGACGTGGCGAAATCCATAACGTTTCTGCCATTCGATCGATCTCGAAAACCGCTGCAAAGGAAGTACGTAAAGCGTGCGGCGAATAGAAATCTGAACGAGGTCGAGAATTTCTGTTCAACGCAAACTTGTGATAGCGATCCGTTTTTGGTTGCGGTAGAGAGGAGTTTATGGCTGAAGGAATGTTAACCCTAAATTACTAAATTATCTCGCGACTCGCGTTATTGCGAATCATTCTTAAAAATTGGGACTGGAAAAGAATATGCAATGTTTTGAAAAAATATTATTTTCATTGCAGTAGAAAGTTACGTTGCGATTATTTGTAATTGTTCGATTTAAAAACAACGAGGAATTAAAACGATAATTATTTAGCACCGAGTAGATATTATGGACGTGACATTTGTATCATTAATAGTGACATTAACGATAACAAAAAACTTTTTCAATGTCGATGTCGCAATTTTTACGATAATTTAGTGATACAGGGTTAATTTAATTTAGTTATTAATTTAATATTAGGATTTATTTTTAATGCTTCGATATATAATTTCAAGACGTTTAACCCTGTGCACTCCGTGCGATTCTTCATCATCGAATAAAAGAAGTTTTATTTTGAACGGAAAAAATTACTATTGCTTGTGAAAGTACTTGTTTTTATTTATTTTACAAATATCCTTTTTCCTCTGGTAAACGAAACATAAATTTTTAATTTTGTAAATCATCACGGTGCGATATCTTTGGAAATTGAGCGTAATCTTGTTGAAAACAGAATGTCTCCGTAGCGGAGCCAAAGGAGCGCTAAGGGTTAAAAAGTCTTTAGATTTAACCGAAGCATTCTAACCATTCGCAATTTTTTTTACGAGATTTTATAATTTTCTGCAACTTGTTAGACCATTATATTGATCATTAAATGATGTTTTACGTTCCATATTTTTACTATATTTCCAAAATAAGTGAAATGTGGAAGTAACCTTTGTAGATTGAAAACTACTATCTCGCTAACGATGAAGCTTCCCGCAAGAAGGTTTAAGCACCATATAAATGAAACATATTTTGAAAGGTATTATTATGAACACACCAATGTAACTAGCATTGATTCCATAAATATCCAAAGAATAAGGATAACGAAAAAAGAAGATGAAATTCTTCATGAATCAAGCAAAACATTTTCTCGACCCTTCTCCTAAAGCTTCACCAAAGCAACAAACATTATTCCTTTCAGAATATCATTGGCAACGTATACTCTCAACTTACAACGCTCACAAAAATGCACACATCTCCTTCAAACCCAATCTTCGTACATAAAAATCATTCTCGACAAAAGGCACTTCACTAGAGTACCTACAGCTGCTTTACAACACAACTCACTTCCCTATTCTGTAAAAAATCTTTTAAAAATTGCCACTAAGAATTCTATTATGCTCAGCTTAACCCTTTGCACTCCCACGTCGAGCTGGACTCGACATTCCGATTTGCTACATTTCTTTCAGTTTTAACGTACGAAACATATTCTTTTACATTGAAATTAAATTTCGTAAGAATTTATCAACGTAGATTGAGAAATTGAGAAATTTATCACGTTTACATTGAAATTAAATTTCATAGCAATTTATCAACGTAGATTGATAAATTGATAAATTTATCAACTTTTACATTGAAATTAAATTTCATAGGAATTTATCAACGTAGATACGTTACCGATTACAAAAATGTGATAATTAAGGCAAATTCGGTAAGCTTTTGAAAATATTTTATTAAATACTCAGTTGAGATTAAATATTGAGTATAACTAAGAGCGCAAAAGGCTAATGCGTTCAAAACCGGTAACGCAGTCCTATTTTAGAGAGATGAAAAGTTGGCCAACTACCGAAGAGTTGAAATGTTACAGTAGAAAGGTGAATCGTGCACTCGT
This sequence comes from Ctenoplectra terminalis, assembly GCA_019453375.1. Classification (NCBI taxonomy): domain Eukaryota; kingdom Metazoa; phylum Arthropoda; class Insecta; order Hymenoptera; family Apidae; genus Ctenoplectra; species Ctenoplectra terminalis. The sequence continues at coordinate 32,548 of SMSQ01024350.1, forward strand.
GGCACTCGATTGGATAGAAGAAGAATAACAACGACGTCTTGATTCATACAGCCAACTATTCAACCGATAATGAAGATGATCTATCCGAATTTGGTTGTCACTGTTATCGGACGATTCCTCCTTTTTCCTGTAACATTTTAGCTTCTATCTTTCCGCTGTACCGTTTGGGCCTGGAAAGTTGGTAGTCTCCAGCTAATCGTTTAGTTTCGTCAAATCAAATTTTTCTATACTTTACATGCTGTTAACATAATTGTAATGTCGGGTTCTTCACGGGGTGGACTCGGCTTTTTTACAGAGCGAATCAAGTTTTGTATTTTTCGATAAGCTCTCTATTAAACTATCTCTCTCGAATTAAGTTCGCTTTATGGCACCCGTGGTCTAACTTCAAAGGCTTGGATCGTGTCTTGAGATGAGTTTCTCTTGAGAAGATTCTAAAGGAATCGCGCGCAGGAAATTATTCGAAAACATAGTTGGAAGGAAAATTGCATAACCGTTCGATGGGAATAATGTGTCTAAACGAAAGCAATATTCGCGAAAGTCTGTATCTAAACCTGAACATTTGTTTCAATTTTGTTCCTAAGATCAAATTAATCTAGAATTTTATCGTGAAATATACGAGAGGGGATTTGTTTCGCAAGATGAATTATTTTTAATGCAAAATTCTGTGGTGTACATAGATATAGGATTAGAATGTAAAGCTGATAAATCTTTAATTTGTAATAAAATTGAAAACTTGAGGAATTAAGAATCCGAGAAGTTGAGAAATTCAGAAAGTAAGAATTGAAAAATTGAAGCATTTAAGAATTTTAGAATTGAGAATTCGAGCATTCGAAAATTGGAGCAATCAAAAATTTAAAAATTTGGGTATTTGAAAAGCAGAGAAATAGAGGATTGGAAAATTTGAGAATTCGAGAATTAGAAAATTAAAAAATTTGAGAGTTGGAAAATTTAAGAATTGGAAAATTTAAAAATTTAAGAATTTGAGAGTTGGAAAATTTACGAATTTGAGAATTGAAACATTTGAGCATCTGAGAATTGAAACATAAATATATAATATCTTGGCCAAGGTAAACAAAATTATCCTCAACAAATAAGCAGCTACAAAATAAACATCTTCGGGTGTAAATCTCAAACGCGTGGCATTGGCATTTCCAAGTGATCCTCCGTTCTCGAAAGAGGAATAGAGCGTTACCTCGCGACGACTCTCGTGAAAGGCTTCTCTTTCCTCCCTTCTGTCTCTTTCCTTTTCTCCCTCTCCCCCTCGAAAAAGTACGCCACGTAAGTGCTTTTTTCACCGGTACATTACTCCGTTTCACGGACGGCCTACATTCTTTGCGAGACTGGTACTCGAACCCCCCGACACAATGACAAGTCGCGGCTGTAGCTTTTCTCTTTCGCCCCTTCTTCTCGCGGCTCCGCGTCGCGCATCCCTAGCGTTTGAAACGCGGATCGCGTTTCTGTTTCCTCTTTTCTTTTTTTTTTTTTTTACTTTTTTCCTACCCTTTTATTTCTACTTTCTTTCGTTCCGAAGCGCGAGCTGAAACTTGAAATCGTTTGTGAAAATAGTCGACCGACGGTTAGCCGACCGTTTTGTCGAACCACTCCAATCTCTTCCGCGAATTAAGAATTTTCGAAACACGAATGGAGAATTGCGAAACTGAGTGGAAAATGTCTACTGGAGGTGAAGATTTTTTTTATTCGATTCTAGTGAACAGTGTATCGTTGAGAATGATTTTTAGATACGAAGATTGGGTTTGCAGAAAGAGTGTTTCTTGAATATAGAAATAGTAGGTGTAAAAGTTCTGTTAGACTCTATGTTGAGTTCAAATAGCTTTATTTTATTAGTGTATCGGTGTTCTGGTCCTTAAAGACACGTAGATGATATATTTTCTAATTTGGTGGAGTTAGTTTCACTCTGAATCAAAGATAAGACTTTCATTGAATGCTTAACTGAGATTCTAAGTAGTACGAGTCAATGAAAGGGGAGGCAAAGGCATTACTAATTCCATTCAAACGTACTTGAAATAATAGATAACATGTTTCTTTGTTTGTAATCATTTTGTCACAAAGATTTAGCCTCGCGAAATGTGATTCTTTAAAAATTAAAGTTCAAAATTTGAAATTTGGAATCGTTGAAAGTCGTAGATTTTGTATTTAATTTTTTTTAATTTTTACAAATATCTGACCAATGCTTTTTTATGTTCAATGAAGGAAATCGAATATTCTTTTTAAACCACTTAAATCTCCCTTCGAATCGAAATTGGAAATTTCAAGATTTAAAAAGTTAAGTGGTACAAGTCTGTCATAAGGAAGACAGTGGTCGTTCTACCGAGTGCTGATTCTACTGAAAGTCTTTTGTCTCGGATAAATGTGTTGACGATGCTCTCTGCCAAATGAAAAATCAAATATTATTTCCTCCGTGCTGACTTTGGTCTTAAAGATTGATTTTGAAAGAACTGTGGTGTTTTTACACCCAACGAAAATTTTATATCGAGTTTTATGGAAACCTCTTTGGCTGAAGCAGATACGTTCAGAATTTTCTGTTTTTCGATCAAAAGTATCGATTGTATGGATAACAATGATAAAAGGCGCTATTTTCCATTACTATTGAAAATTTGAAATATAAACGATTCAAGACTACGTTTTGAAAAAAACTTTTAGAGACAATCGTTCAGACTTTTATTTTTTACTAGTTCTCTAACTAATTGCATCTTTATCTATTAAGTACTTAATATTGGAACTGCTCGAATCTTTTAATATTTTAACCAATATTGTATTTTATCATAAATTTCAAATAACAATGCGTTTGAGAATTAAATGACTCCGTAGATTTTATTTCTATCGGTTAGAATTTACCAAGATTACCTTTTACTGTGCATCGATGAAACGATATCAAACCGATATAAAGTCCGTACTATAATTTAATATACAAAACTAACAAAAATTTGTTACCAAATACGGTATAATTTTTTTATAAAAGTAATTCAAGCAGTTAGATTACTTTGCTTGCGACACGGACCGCTAAACAAGTCGTAGCAAACATCGCATCGTTTCAGACAAACTAGTGCCATGAAATTCCGACAGTGAGAAATATCGAAAAGATACCGTTCCAGAGATCGATCGCATGACACGAATCCTCTCCCAGAGGAGTACACAAAATCTTTCCTGTCCTATTTACGTTCCGGGACGAGAAAGCGTCTTTGCTCTCGGTAAAACGGCGTTGAATCGTAAACAGAGGAAGAAAACAGCCACTTTTCTCGAGAACGTCTCTGAACCGAAGAAAGTACGCGGATAGTACGCGTGTCGTCTAAAGTAGTTAGTAGAGTCGTGAAACAACGGCTCAAAGTATTTTCGTACGATTGGGAACATCGACAGGCGAAATTACGCGAACAATCGATCGTCGATGTCGTATTCTTATTGAACCGAAAGTTCGAAAAGATCCGTGGAAATGATTTAAACTATAGATTGAATTTTCGGGAGCGGTCTGTGAGATTCGCATCCGATTTGTTATCTTAATTTACTTTAATTCTACTTTTTAAATACAATAAAGATACATTTAGTTTCGTAAAAAAAGAAATAAATAAAAAAGGATAAAAAAGGACAAATCTAGAGTTAGTATAACATAACCGATAATTTTTAGAGCGAAAACAAATTCACGCAAACGTAATTTCACGACCCAATGTTTATCGGCCATTGTCACATGAACGTGACTTTGCACAGCTATTTTTACAAGACGTAAAGAAATAATTTCTTTCCATCATTTCAATGTTTGTATATCAATACGTACTGATACTATTTTAAAAAAAACAGTAAAAATAGTGTAACAGTGATCTTAATATTTTTTTTTATTAATAATTATATCGTGATTACTAAGTATATTACGTATGTTTTAGCGACGCGAAAAATGTGCGACCGTCAAAGTGTTGCGATAACAAGTTAATTCGAAAATTCATTTATGATGGTTCTAAACAAACCTACTAAAAATTAAATTTCCATCATTTTCAGATTGACGGAGGCACATCGAAACGCCATAAGAGCGATCAGGAAGATCAAGTACTTCGTGGCCAGGAGAAAGTTCCAGCAAGCACGAAAACCATACGACGTGCGCGATGTGATCGAGCAGTATAGCCAGGGTCACCTCAATATGATGGTTCGAATCAAGGTAAGTGCATCTTTTCTCTCTATTTTTTATCATAATAAATTATTTAGTTGGAGTTAATTAATTATCTATTCAATTTAACTGCTTACTGTTAACTATATTCATAAAGGTAGAGTAATTAACATGTTAGTCCTTGCGGACGAAAAAATTGACCTCCTCTAGTCACTTTCTCGCTGTCTTTTCTAAATTCTTTTTTATTTAAAAAAAAGGTGGATAAATGCAATAATAATGATAAATAATTTTTCTAAGTGTATTGTGAAAGAAATTAAGTATCATAAAAAAAAAATTTTTTTATTCATAGCTGGCTAAAAATTGAAAACTCGTTCTGGTTACAAGTTTTCAGGAAGGAATTTTGATATTAAGGGAAAAACAGATTCCTTTGAAACATTCATAGAGGCTGGAACTTCNTTTTAGCGACGCGAAAAATGTGCGACCGTCAAAGTGTTGCGATAACAAGTTAATTCGAAAATTCATTTATGATGGTTCTAAACAAACCTACTAAAAATTAAATTTCCATCATTTTCAGATTGACGGAGGCACATCGAAACGCCATAAGAGCGATCAGGAAGATCAAGTATTTCGTGGCCAGGAGAAAGTTCCAGCAAGCACGAAAACCATACGACGTGCGCGATGTGATCGAGCAGTATAGCCAGGGTCACCTCAATATGATGGTTCGAATCAAGGTAAGTGCATCTTTTCTCTCTATTTTTTATCATAATAAATTATTTAGTTGGAGTTAATTAATTATCTATTCAATTTAACTGCTTACTGTTAACTATATTCATAAAGGTAGAGTAATTAACATGTTAGTCCTTGCGGACGAAAAAATTGACCTCCTTTAGTCACTTTCTCGCTGTCTTTTCTAAATTCTTTTTTATTTAAAAAAAAGGTGGATAAATGCAATAATAATGATAAATAATTTTTCTAAGTGTATTGTGAAAGAAATTAAGTATCATAAAAAAAAAATTTTTTATTCATAGCTGGCTAAAAATTGAAAACTCGTTCTGGTTACAAGTTTTCAGGAAGGAATTTTGATATTAAGGGAAAAACAGATTCCTTTGAAACATTCATAGAGGCTGGAACTTCCTTTCGTAGTTCGAATATTAATGTTTGCTCCTGTATTTACACGCGCAAGCCAAATATTACGGGAAAACCGTAAAGAAATAAAGAAACAAGGAAAATATATTTCGTGTTCAAATATAAATCGGTACAGTGGATATACCTTCAAACGAACCTCGAAAGAGTCGAAAATTGAACGAAATCACGTATACATGTTAACTGAACAAACTAGTTTATTTACAGAAATCACTTTAAAGAACTATCGTGTGAACGGTTGACAACACAAAGAACAAAGAGAAAGAAAACTACAGATATGAAAGAGAAATAGAAAAAAAGAAGAAAAAAAAATTGGAATAAAACGGCAATATTTTTACCGACAAAAAACTTTTTTTTCCTTTCAATAACACGAACCAACCACAGAAAAAAAAAAGATACCGTTATCCCCAGATCAAATTCTAAAACGACCATTAAAATTAACGAATGAACAAAAAAAGGACGAGCAATTTAAAAAAAATCCAATTAAATATCGCACGGACAATATCGAGAATAATCTCGAGTTTCGTTGATAGCTGTTGAATATTTCCTTTCTCCGTAATTCCACGCAAATGATCATTGATTTTTTCAATTAACCCTTTGCTACGCTATTCTTTTTTTTTTTTTAATAACTACACATAATAGTGATAGCTACTGATTGCTTTAACACTGTGCCAAATGCAAAACATTATAATAAGACATATAACTTCTGTTTTGTAATTCTAAATCAAATATTATTATATTATGTTTAACTCGCTCGTCCGGACGACTAACGTTTGGTTGGTTAACACATTGAAGACCGATCACGAAACACTTCGTTGCTTGCAATTTACAAAAGTGACAAGTAGCGATAAATAAGCTACTTTTAAAAATGATCGCTTCGGTTGAAAGTTAAAATCCAGATCCATATTCATTATATAAAATATATTAACTATATTCTTTTTATAAAAGTATGCAAGTAAAAATTTTATTCGCGGGAAGTTTGCGTTAAACAATATTGGTCAATTTGAGCACATTGATAGTTCTAGTCCTAATTAAAAGGTTACCGGACTTCAGTGTGTTAATAGTGTTAGCGACAGACCGCGCGGCGAGTGGCGGCTAAAAGACAATGGCGACCGTTGTATCGCGTATCATTTCTCATCGAGGAAATGCAGATTGCGTGTCGACAATTATTACGTGGCTGCCAATCGCTGCAAGCAAATAAAGCCAATGTCAGGTCGCGAGACAATGGAGTTGTCAATAGACGGAACGCCGGGTCTGGGTTAGGTGATCGGTTGTCGACATAATAGCGTGCCAATCAGGACCGTATCGAGTATCCTCGTGTGTTTGCTATTACCATTTGTGCTGTTTTGGGGGATAAGCTTTGATCAATCGATGGTGAGAATCGTTTCGCCTTACTGTCGCTTCGTTTCGTTCGTATGTGTACACATTTTTTTTTTTTTTTTTTTTCGACAACCGTTGATATCATAAATAGCAACGAGCAAGTGAAAAATATTTTTCTAACACTAAAAGTACCGATGATTAAAGCGTAGAGAAACGAATCATTAACCATATACTTTATAGAAGAATATAGTCACGGTAAGTACTAAAAAATTCACCGTTAAAAATTGATGTAAGGTGGAACAGTAATGGAAAGGATTTGAGCGGTAACTAAAGAATAAAGTCTGTGGGCGTTTTGAATACTATGTTTAATATTGCGCGCGTTCGCGTTGAAGGCTACTACAATAATGTCCTTCTGAACTATCCGTGAGTCGTGAGGACGTTCCCGCCAGTATGCCTGCCTTAGTTTTATTATTCTAAGTCCTAAAGAATTTGCCTTAAATGAGGAAGCGCCTGACGAAATGCACATGGCCCGCTTCAGCCGTTCGTCTATCGCGATTTTCTAACATTTATAAAATTTCTGTAACAAGTTATGAACAAGTTATTAATTCAATTTATTCATGGACATTCAGCATTCACGATACACCTAGGCGAGTCGGATCACCTTCTCTCGAGAGTAAAAAATAATACTAAAAATTTAGAAAATTAACTCTTTATTACAAGTTCGTAATTAATACCCGTTTAATTTGAACATTGATAGTAAAAAGTTTTGTTGAACTTAAAAATCTGTCTTTTTACTGAATTCTTATTTTGTTTCGCCCTGCGATTCAATTCTTCTCGATATACCCAACAATTAATTAGACGAAGTCACAGCCAATGCAAAAATGAAACGATGCAAATGTAGATTATCAAACATTCATTTACATTACATTCACAAGTCTCAAGTTTCACGGCTTATCTCGCGAAAACCTTTCCTTCGCGATTAATTAACACGTGAAAATTAAATGAAGCCGACGCAATTCATTAGCGTTGGCCAATCCTTCGCTAATTATTTACGAAACGGGATATCCGCGATTCGTCTCAATTTTCGCGGGCGTTCGAAACGAATCGAAAACGCGGAGCCTCGAGCCTCGGCCGCAAGCGACGCCATTATTCAAAGCGAAATCGTCGATCGCGTTAATTCAATTTTCGTGAAACACGGCATCCTTTGTTCGAGAAACGTGTTTCGAGTGGGAACCGGGCTTTATTATGTATCCGGAAAATCGATAACACCCTTAAGCTTTCGCGCTGCCACGGTAAAATTGCGTTTTGCTATTCTCATGATTCTGAACTTTGTGGTAGAGGAACGTCGATTCATTACGTTATCATGACGGACTGGCAATGCTCCGCTATTCTTGAAATTTTCTGTACTCTGTCGACACGACGAATGTCGATATGTTATGTTATCAAGCCGGACTGATATTACTTTACTATTGTACGTTCTCGCGGCCGACCGACCAATACAATAATCGTAAAACCATCAATCTTCCGTACCTGCCATAAAAAATAGCGAACTATCCATCCTGGTCACTTCCACCACATTTTTTTCCCTTTCCGAGTTTTTTCCACGTCTCTCCGGTTTTCCGGGCTCCTTCCGCGCTCGCTTCCTTCTTCCACTACTTTTTCCAACAATTATGCTTCCTTATTTTCGATTCCTTCCTGCCATCTTCTTCGACCTCCATCAATCACGACTCAAACCGACATTATACATGTAGATACAAACTGAAAGCATTTTCATGAGATCGCGAAAATACCGCCAGTTCAAACAAACCATTCGAATATAAACTATTATCAAAGTACACCGAATGTAACTGTCCATCCTGAAGGGTCGGCAAATGTTACCCATCAACTAGCGACCCTGACTGCCTTGATAGGGGCGATAGAAAAATGAAAAAACTTAGCAACGCCACACAGCGTTTTACTGCGGGCGAGTCCTTTCGTTATGTCGGAGACGTCGAGGGAGTTTCTCGGAGACGACGGAGGAGAAACTCCTCCGACGGTCTCCGCCGCCTACGGAGCACCTCGGAGAGGCGGACTCGCTAATGCACGCAAGCACAACGTTCTGGCCAAAAGAATCGGTACGATGCTGCGAATGGCGTCGAAGCGCAGCACGGACCCAGCCGACCTTTACCTCTTGGCGGACGCCAAACTCGGGTACCTTGGGATTGTTACTCCCATCTCGCGTCTTCGTATCGACCCTGTACTACGAAGGGCGAGCCCTGAGGAAAATGTACGTAATCGAGGCGGACGACCACACGCAAGAGCCCCCGAGGTGGCCGCGGCTCTCATAGCGCTCCACAACCTCTTAGAGGCGCAGCGCAATTGCCAAACATACGCGCACGTCCCGACACATCGGAAACACGCCGCAAAAGCCTTTNCCCTGAGGAAAATGTACGTAATCGAGGCGGACGACCTCACGCAAGAGCCCCCGAGGTGGCCGCGGCTCTCATAGCGCTCCACAACCTCTTAGAGGCGCAGCGCAATTGCCAGACATACGCACACGTCCCGACACATCGGAAACACGCCGCAAAAGCCTTTCACGAGCTTCAGAGCCCCGTTTGTCACCCGGAGGTGTCCAGGTCACACCGCGAGGAGGTGGGGTTGAACGGCCCCAACGGCTTGTGACCCGTTATCAAAGCACAGATAAGGAAAAGTTGGGTATCAATTTATCGAGAGCGCATCGATACGATTCGCGATATCGTAAACCAGAAAAATTTCATATCGCGAGTCAATCATCGTACAATTTTAATATTTTCTTTATGAATTCTGGTTATCAATCCTCTGCGTTTTTAAACTTTTTTAACCTTCACAGGACTATTATGAAAACTTGAAGTGTTGTTTCGAAACGAAAGAAAAATTATAAACGTCTGTAATTTTTTGTTTATATGCTTAACTTGTTGCATTTTAGAAAGTAAAATAAAAATCATAAACGACACATTTGAATACAGCGAAATAAATAACGATAATGAAGAGAGTGATTAAATAATTGATCCAAGAAGAACCAAATGATACTCGTCCTGAGAAACCGAAAATGCATTTTGACGAGTGCTTCCCAAAATTCAAGCTTCGATATTAAGTGATACATAACGTAAAAATACACGAAATGTTGAAATAAATTACATCGGTTATTGGCATACGAGCTGCTGCATTAATCCAAACGGCGAGCGAGAGTCACCTCTCGAGTGCAAAGGATTAATCAGCTATGCTAATTAACCGTTACTGCAACTCTATTAATTATGTACCTTCGATAATATATGTATGAGCCGCGTATGTTGTTTTTCGATCGGTGATAATAAATAGGTAGTGCGATATACGGGTTCGAAAATTGGCAACAAGAGGCGATCCAATTAAACGTTTAACCTGTGTGCAATGATATATATCTATATGCGATGGCTGTTAAAATGTCAGGTGTTTGAGTAGTTTGCGTGTGTATAATTGAGTGTTAAGTTTAGGCGAGTTTGATCCAGGAGTATAGAAACGTAAGTGCGCTAGTAACACATATTGTGTAACAATTTTTTCTTTTCTTTTTATCTTTAACAAACCATGAGTGAGTTTATATCGTAAATAAAATACAGTATTGCCATTCTTTAAAGTGATTTCTTGCAGTAATTCCAAAATATATATCATTAAATTGGTTTCATTAATTACCTTATGCAAAGAACACCCAAATCTGTAAATTAAACATTTTCTATACATTAATTACAGAATTTAAAAAATATACTACTATTTCTCGCGTAACTCCAAAAAATATATTATCAAATTACTTTAATTAATTATATCGCGTAACAAACTTCCAAAGTTGTACATTAAACAATTCTCATATATTAAGTACAAAATTTAAAAAATATACTGCCATTTCTCGTTGTAACTCCAAAAAATATATTATCAAATTACTTTAATTAACCAGCTTATACAATCAACTCCCAAAGTTGTGCATTAAACAATCTTACAAACACACTGTCATTTTCCACGCGGCTCTAAAAGAAACGTATCGTTGAATTACTGTAATTACTTCGTATATCAAACTCGCAAATCAGTAGTTACGTTGAACATTTCCTAAGCTATAAACTTTCAAAAATTAGCCCCTTGTTTTCCGTGTGTACACTGTATTACCTCGTTAAACACTTGACCTGCGCCTTTTCACAGGAGTTGCAGAGGAGATTGGACCAGACCCTGGGCAAACCAGGCAGCTACCTAGCAGGAATCGACCGAGCAGGCAACGTGAAGCCAATGACTATAGGCGCGCGCTTGTACAGGGTCGAGCAGCAGGTGAGTTCTTTCACGACCCTTCTTTCAGCTTTACGCCGTTTCTAATGTTCGTTTCCCGTCATTTTTCCGAGTAGGGACAAACCTCGTGAGCCCTTCACCGTGTATTCCTTCTCCCTGGAGGGTTGCAGGTGGACGAATGTAATGGGGAATATAATTTTCAATTCGTTGGAAGCTTACTAAACCCGGGGTGATATACTCGACCCTCTGTTCGATCGGATTAACCCTGCTTCGAGGTCTGATTGCTCAATCATACTCTCGGTTCCTTTCAAAAATTTTCCTAATTTCAGCAAAAGGAAATCTTTAACATCAATTCTGCAACGCGAGTGGGTTGAAAAATTGATTTAAAAAAAAGAAACAAAAGATACAACGATAACTTAACCGGTAATTACGCGACTATAGACTTTAATATGGAAGCTATCTGAGGTATGACGAACTCGAAGTCAAAGTTCGATAATCCGACAATCAATAATCCGTCAGCTGCCCCGAAGGTCCTTATATATGATTTTCCCCCACTATTCTTCTTTCGGGATTGTGCGCCGCTAATTTTTATCTTCAAACCCGATGTCGGATTTCACGCTCTTGAGTTCTCTTCGGTCGAGTGACGATTTAGAGATAATAAATTACGCGTATTAAGACACTGTGGACGGATGACGGAATTTCTCGAGTTCTGTGTTTCACACCTTAACCCTTTCGCTACCAGGGCCGAGAATCGTCGCTCGCCGCAAATCGATTTCTGCATGTTACGAGCAAGTATATCCGCTCGAGTATTGGATCACACGAGCAACTGTAGTCACTCGGTGGATCACATTCATATTTGGAAATTGCAGATATGTTAAATTAGATAATTTGATACATAACAGCACAAAGAATCGTTGTAGCGTTTCTCGGCAGAGACCTTCTTACCGAAAGGGTTAAAAGGGTGAAAATGGCAAACCATGTACCAGAAGCTACTTCTAGAAATGATCGTTCTAAATTTAAATTAAGACTCATGTTCGAAACACAAATTCTTTCACGAAGTATGCAGGTCAGAGTTTACTCGAACGTAACTTTATCCCATAGTAATATTTTCAAAAACAAAATACTGCCGTTAACGTATCAAATAACTGTTTCATGCGTTCAAAAATATTTTTCAGTTCTTTTTACGAAAGATGAAACACGCTGAGGACGGAGAATACTTCTTTTTTGGGGCAGAAAAATGTTAATTTTTTATCCCACGTTTATTAACTCTTTGCGATCCCCACAGTTTGCTCCATTTTATTGCAACCAGCCCGTGCTGCGATCNGAACTCGAAGTCAAAGTTCGATAATCCGACAATCAATAATCCGTCAGCTGCCCCGAAGGTCCTTATATATGATTTTCCCCCACTATTCTTCTTTCGGGATTGTGCGCCGCTAATTTTTATCTTCAAACCCGATGTCGGATTTCACGCTCTTGAGTTCTCTTCGGTCGAGTGACGATTTAGAGATAATAAATTACGCGTATTAAGACACTGTGGACGGATGACGGAATTTCTCGAGTTCTGTGTTTCACACCTTAACCCTTTCGCTACCAGGGCCGAGAATCGTCGCTCGCCGCAAATCGATTTCTGCATGTTACGAGCAAGTATATCCGCTCGAGTATTGGATCACACGAGCAACTGTAGTCACTCGGTGGATCACATTCATATTTGGAAATTGCAGATATGTTAAATTAGATAATTTGATACATAACAGCACAAAGAATCGTTGTAGCGTTTCTCGGCAGAGACCTTCTTACCGAAAGGGTTAAAAGGGTGAAAATGGCAAACCATGTACCAGAAGCTACTTCTAGAAATGATCGTTCTAAATTTAAATTAAGACTCATGTTCGAAACACAAATTCTTTCACGAAGTATGCAGGTCAGAGTTTACTCGAACGTAACTTTATCCCATAGTAATATTTTCAAAAACAAAATACTGCCGTTAACGTATCAAATAACTGTTTCATGCGTTCAAAAATATTTTTCAGTTCTTTTTACGAAAGATGAAACACGCTGAGGACGGAGAATACTTCTTTTTTGGGGCAGAAAAATGTTAATTTTTTATCCCACGTTTATTAACTCTTTGCGATCCCCACAGTTTGCTCCATTTTATTGCAACCAGCCCGTGCTGCGATCACAGTTTCTTTCTATCCGTGCTGGTCCAAAATTCGTTCGTCTAACTCTGTCGGTCTCAAACTACAGCAACATAGATAAAACAAAATATTGAATCAGAATAAATTCGAGAGTAAAATAAAACTTGGAACGAAATTGATCGTCGAGCCACGCTCGACGCAGGACCGCGAAGGGTTAACAGAACCTTTTGCTTCCACTCGCCAGTACTATCCTTAAAACTCTGAACCCCTTTTTTCTACCATACCCTCTATCGTAAAATAACACTACGACGCTGGAAACTATTTTTCTAGTTTACAGTAAAATAAAACAAAAAATAAAAAACAAAAAAAAAATCATAGAAACTAACTCGGAATCCGCGTCGCGTGTATCCGAAATAGAGCCAAAGGAAAGCTAGGAAAGAGAATCGGAAAGACAAATGCCTCTCCCCAGAGGGCAGAGATTTTTCCGTCCACGGTTCCTGCGTGGGAAGATTGATTCTTACATGGAAACTATTTCTGTCCGCAGTTGTCCGTGATGGACAAGAAATTGGACCAGCTGGTCTACGTGCTGAACGCGGTGGCACAAAAGCAACAAATACCCCTGAGGAGTATAGAGGACGACGTGTAACAGAAAGCCCCCGGCGAGCTCGTGCCATCTGTTTCACGATCACCGGCAATCCCGTGGACTTTGCCCCGTGTTACCATAACCACCGTCGCCGCGAACATGCTCAGCGAGAGCGGCTGAATCAATATCCCCGATCGGTCTCGATCTTGGAGGAAATCGTTTCGCGGGAACGCTCGCATCACGGATCGAGGTGAAAATTACGATCAAAGGAAACTCGAGGACACGGACGATTTTATTGGACTTCTTTTTCCTTTTATTTTTCTGTTTTTTATTTCTTGTTTTCGCCGATTGGAGAACACTATGGAGGTGATGGATCGTCTTGACGAGAAAGGTGAAACGGTGCGAAGGATAGATCGGTAGATCGATGATGTTGGAGCTTTAAGGTGGATTTGAAGAACGAATTTTGGTACATCTTGGACAGAAGCTGAAGCTTCGAAATAAATGGAGAGAGAAATATAGATTAAACGATTAAGAGGATACGTTGGACGAAGAGTGATACGAAGGGGTGCAGTTGTTCGAAGGGATGAAGTGGAGATTTAATTGGTGTTTTGGAAAGATATGCAGAGATAATTTTCGTGGACAGTTCTAGAGGAGTATTGCGAATGGAAGAAGAGTTTTTGGAAAAATTTAATGCATTGAACTTATTTTAAAAATTGCGCACCGGTTGAGGAAGAGTAAGCGAGTAATTGGTTTAAACCGGAGTTTAACCGATGCGAAAGGTGCGATAGAAACTGAGCGAGGAAATTGTGATTGTATCTTGAATCTAATTGAAAACGAAAATGATAGATGAGGATAGATTTGGAAGTACTATTTCGAGAAGAATCGAAGAGACGAGAATTCGAAAGCTGTTATCGGATATAATCTCTCACAGAAACTTTGTAATTTTATAGTTTCGACAAAGTTTCTAGTAAATTGATAAGAAGAACAGCAAAAAGAACCTCGCCGAAGGCCAGAATTTTTTACCAAAATTACAAGCGAGCTGGGATACTCTAAGAAGCGAAAGAAAATTTGTGAGAGTAATAAAACGAGTTCGCTTTTCGAGGCTACAATTTCTTTGCTTCCTGAATGATCGTGAAAGTTAAAGAAAGATCGAATCGGACGTAAAAAGAAACGTACAGGAAGGAAGTTTCAACGAATCAACGAAATCCCAAGAACTTCCTTGCTTAAGCACCTAAAACCACGCGTTCATCTTTCAATCGAACGCAACAGAGTCCGTACCTGAAGGATCGATCAGACGCATCCATGGTTACTCAGAATATCGTCCAACGATCAAAACTCCTTTACAAAATTCAAATAAAAAAGCAAACAAAAAACCAGAAAAAAAGAAAAAAAAAAAAAAGAATGAAATCGTTTCCTTTGACATTATTCGCACCTCGTCGAGAGAAAGAAAGAAAGAACATCAGAGATCCAAAGGATCCCTTTTCTCAAGCCCAGAAGACACATTTCTCGCGAAAGAAAATGGTCCAGGCCAGAAGGGATCGAAAACTGGTACGAGTTGACGGTAGCAAAGCTCACTTGACGTTGAAACGTCGCTGCATGGATACTTCCGCTACGTAGGATCAGTGGTCCTCGGAGAATAGCCTTCACAAAACGATCACGCTAAACGCACAGGAACGATTGTTCTCTTCGAACGAACGGTGAACGATTATGAACGATTATGAACGATTATGAACGCGATAAACGAGTTAAAACGGAACGCTGGAAACGGGAAATTAAACGAAATTAAACCAAAGTTCTTCGCTAATGATGGAAATATCGTCGATTCGAGTCGATCGCGAAATCTGAAACGATCAACGTTTCATCGCGTCGTACGATGCGACCAATGGGTCGAGACTCTTGGCGAATTTGACAGATCCAGAGGGGGTGGATACCGAAAAATTCGCCGAAAGATGTGTTTTACGTAGAAACGGTGTAAAATGGTTGGTAACTAGAAGTACGAGGACTGTTAAAAGAAGAAGACAGAAGAAAGAAGCTGTTTCAGGAGAGCTGCTTAGGAAGGTACGCTGGAGAAACGGACGAAAACGTATTGGGAACATCATTTGGGCCAACTAGGAATAATAGAGAGGAACAATAAGCAGATAAAGAGAAACTTCCTAGACGAGATATATCTCTATAGGCTTATATATATATACATATATATATATATATATATACACACATACAGGTACAACTTCTAGTCTCTGCTGGTAATAACGATCAATTATTAAGCCTTAACGTTAATCACGGACTTTGAAAATAAAACAAAAAAAAATATAAAAAAAAATAAAAAAAAAAACTTCTTGCTAGCCTAGTTAGAAGGGAATCGAGACATAGCTGCGTGTACGCGTGCACGAACGGGTACACGCGTTGTACAAAAAAAAAAAAAACGCGGTGTCGAATTCTATACATACTTTGCTCGAAAAACGATCGTTTTCCTTTTTTTCTCTTTTTTTTTTCCTCCCCCCCTATTTTCTCGATATTCTAGCACAAACGCGCAACTTCGCCACAGTACGCGAAAACGTTGTACGTGCGTACGTTTTGAAAACGAAATATCGTTTCCTCGTATGGTTGTAGCGAGCCGATTTTTGAAAAAGATCGCGTTTCCTTGTTCGTTGCGGGTGTTCGTTCCTTTTTCGAGCAGCGAATTTTTACGGGGTTTGCGTTTAGCCAGCTGTAGGCTGGATGGAGCAATTAATTTGCGGTTATACAGGATGTTCGTGGTTTTTAACGACCGTTTCAAGTTTCGTCAAATATTTCTGTATCGATACATTTGGGCGGAGGTTTATGAGACTCGATGAAAAAAATTACTTTTTTTTTATAAGGTTATTAAGCAAACAAGGTATAATATGGTGTAAAATGGTATAAAATGGTATAAAATGGTATAAAATGGTGGACTCAAAAATTGTTATCTTTCAAACAATTTATTTCTTGAATTGTTTCGACGAAGTTGATCGACATGGTACGTTATTGAATATCTTTGCTTAAGAATCTTATATTACAATATTTATAATTGTAATATCTAACTCAGTCTTATTTACAAAAACTACTGAAAATAAAACGAGAAGCATAACGATTAAAGTTTGAGTAACTAACAATAAATTCCAAGAGTATTCTTTTCGACTCAAAACTTTCTAACAAAATCTAATTCCCCATAGTATCACCTAATTTTTAATCTATGAAAAGCATCATCGCTGATAATAACTATATACTGTTGATGGGATGTTAAAACTTTCAAACGAAAAAACAGAATAAATAAATAAATAAATAAATATTCAATTTAAATAAAATTTATCGTATAATGTACCACAGATAAAAGTTTTATTCCAATTCAATAAATATAAATTTCAATATTTCTGCACAGATATACACACAACCCTGTTAAGTGCAGATACGTTAAAACCTCCGAATAAAAAAAAAAAAAGAAAGAATGAAATAAAATGAAATCTAAAAGATAAAGCCTCATAAACATATAACATGCAAGTTACATCACGTTATAAACGGTTAACATACTTCTTTATATTTTCGTACGACTTCAAGCGCTCGTGTCGCGTCACGAACGTCCTGCATACACTTCCGTTGCTCGCGAATGCATAAAACGGCAACGAATCATACAGTCGAGTCGCATGCTACGAACGCAAAGAAAAAAAAAAAAAAAAAGACCGAAGGAACGATGACTATGTACATACTGCTAAAAGAAAATAAAGAAAAAAAAAAAAAGAAAAAAAAGAAGAAGAAGTGAAAGAGAAACAGAGAATCGGATTATATTCTGCATATGTATAAATACATTTATATTTTCTACGTAGGCTATCAATTACGGCACGTAAAGAACCGTAACGTTATCGACACCGTAAATTATATGCGTAAATTCACGTCTAATTTCTAAGCGATTCCGCGCGTGTGCGTGCGTGTGTGTGACGTAGAGCAAGGAGGATTTTCTTTTCCACTTTTCATTCTTCGTTGACTGTTCGAGTATAAAGAAACACGATTGTACGTTCGATCAATATTTTCTATATAAAAATTCTTCGATCAGAATTACGAATAATTTGTGGAACAATTTGACAGGAAAACCGAACCGTAGACATTGACAAACCAGATGAAAATCAGAACAATTCCCCTTATTGTACTATTATTTCTTGTATATACAACAGTTAACAGCCTCACTCATCTTGCGTCCGCTGTCGCGACACCAATCTGATTCCAAATCTGACGAATCTATTTTTGCTAGCTAACTCAAGGGTTCAGCTGATAGCGTCAAGTTGCTACATTTCAGCTTTCAACGCGTAAAATGCTTACCCTTAGATTAATGATCTATATTTTCTAATTAATCTAGATTCCTGGTAACAGATTCCTCCGAGAGGTGTCAAACGATTTACTTGAATTTTAAATTATAATCAATCAATATACGAGTAATCAATTTTTCGAACCCTTTACTTTCGCGAATCGGCTCGTATTTAAACGATTTTTTATCGAAACAAAGCTGTTTCGCACTCGAATGGTTAAACAAGCGGACACTTTCTGCCGAGTGTCTCGGATTGTTCGTTTTCATTGGACGCACGTGGGTTCTCGAAATGTACGAACGTGTTTGCAAAGCAATGCGTCACATTCGTTCCAACATCGACTACTCGCTACCCTCTTTCGAGGGTCTAATCGATCTCTGCGCGGGAAGGACCAGTCACTTGTTAACTAGGATAACGTTTATCGTCGGGCGAAATATTGCACTGAAAATATCTATCGTCTTAACTATGTTATTGTTAGAGTCTAACGTAACGCAGCTCTGTAAATATACTTATACATACATATATATATAAATATATATATAGCGAGGGTAGAGAAAGATTCTTAAGCGAAGCGACTTTTAGGAGTATTTTTCAACGGGCAAAAAAATTATGCACGCGTACATTCCATGTCTTTTGAAACCGCTTGCGCTCCATCATTTTTATTCATATATTTTTTATTTTTTATGTTTGCTGTGTAGCAACATGTGAAATGTTCCGTTTTTTTCGGGAATAAAAATTTAGGAATATATTTTTTTAGTATTTCACAGATGCAAGGTTTTAAAGTCTAGGTGAAGATATAATACTTTGAGAGAAATAATTTCGTGAGAGATCGAAGAAAAATAGTTTCTTAAATGATATAAATAATAAATACGACTAAAAGATTTTTTAATTTTTATGAATTCTGATCACGCGTTATCAATTAGAAATTATGGTCAATTCGTGTAATTGTTTGTCTTAATTAATAAGCGTCAGTTATTTTTGGAATAGAAAGTAAAACAATTTTAAGTTTAGTTTTAGTTTTCGTCACTTATGCGTGACAAATGTATTTTACTAAAATATATAATAATAAATTGAAATAAAATAAAAGGATGAAGTAAGACGTTATTAATCATGTAAAACATGCAATAAAAATATAACAAAATTATATATTTTATTAAAATATATGTCATAAGGTATTTAGAAAAAAAATACATTTATTTAAATCGCTTCGAAACCAGTTATTTAAAAACCGCGGAAAAAAATATTTCAGAGCGCAAATTTTCTGTTCTCTCTTTTCATGCCTTTATACGATACCGTATCGATATTCGACGCCTCGAATAGTTTCCGTTTTTATAATTAATTATTTAAGACGAACATCGCTGAATTAAGACAAAAATATTCTAGTCAACGCATCGATCACAAATGTACGATTAATCATTTTTTGTTTTCTTTTTTTAAGTCATGTAATTTTGATTTTTGCGACTATAGTTCGACTTCCTGATAGCGGTGGATGCTCGTTTCGTAGAAATAGCTTTAAAAACGTCGCCACGTCGAAGAAAACGAAAAAAATACTCTGTAAAACGCGCTCGAGCATGTTACGATCGTATGATATAAAAATTCTATGGTGCCTCTCACTCGACTAGCTCCACTATGACGCAACTAATAAATATCGACGATAGAGTTTTAGCGTTAAGGTAGCGTTGTAAATAACGTAGGCGACATCGTAGGACTATTAAACTATATTATAGTGGTAATATATATTATAGGTACGCTCCGAAGGTGCAGCACGAATTTTTCAATTTCGTAAAGCAAAGCCGCTCGACGTTAGTTCCTTTCATCCGTGCCAGGAAAACGTTTCTCGTTGGATTAAAGTAAAAGTAAAAGTTTTAATTCACAAGTGAAATTAAGTATCTTGTAAAATAAAATATAAACAGATCGTAGATAAATTTATATAAAAATTAGCGTTCGAGACAAATTTTATGTTTATCTACTGTACGACACTGAAAGTTCTGAAAACAAGACATTATCCTGGAAAATTGTTGACTCTGAAGAGACAATCTAAAATAAAAATTATACAGAGAGTAGATCAAGCGAATCGGATAATTTTCTTTTGAGAGTGAAAAAATAATCAGAATTTAGAAGGTTAACTTTTTATTACAAATTCGTAATCAATACCTACTTAATTTAAACATTAATGACGAAAAATTTGGTTAAACTTAGATATCTTTTTTTTATTGGATCTTTATTTTAATCCGATTCGCCTAATCTTTTTCATTTATTACACTTCAATGTGTCGATTAATTATGCTTTAAGGAATAAATAAGAATTGAAGAAATGCGTCACTCGAGGAAAGCACAATCATTTGAACTATCGACACAAAAAAAAGAACATTTACGTTAAAGTTGTTTTCTAATTTAACGTCTTGTTTCAATTCAGTTCTTTTTTCGTAACAATAAACGATACATCAAATTTACATCGGATCGATTTAATTAGTTTTAGAGTTAAAGAAATAAAATTCAACGAGAAACATTTTTCTAGGATCGCGGAACTCTGTATCATTTATCCTAAAATCGAGTTAGAGCAGTCGACCAAGCGAGGGAACGAAATTATTTTGCTGAACGTCTGAGAGTTGCTGAATTTTTAACACGGAGCATCACTCGATGATTATATTGCCGACCATGAAGTAGAGACAATCAACAATGTGAATGCGCGCATAAACAATAAATAAATGTTAACTATTTTTTTTTTTTTTTAGTTTTACGATAGAATCTCCTTGTGAACGACGGCTATCGATAAACGTTTCAACATCCTTTTCAATTCTGCGAGAAGATCCTGGGAACATTTAGCGTAAATTAATCGACTAACGATCTCGGAACGATAGTGTGAAATAATCGTTCCAGCTTTGGATCGAAGAAGCCTCTGACTAAAAGCAAAGTAGCTTCTCAAAACGATAAAATTCGACAATGAAACTCGAGTTTCGCTGTTGGATCATTGCGATAACCAGTGTTGGGCAGATTTCGTTTGAAATTGTTACGATTCGAAGTACAGCTTGATCTTTTAAATCAAAAACTGTAATATAAAAAAAAAAAAAAAAAAAACATAGAGGAATAATTTTATATATTTTTCGGTATAAATTCTATTATATAATCTGTAAAAATATATTTATTATTTAATGATAACTGTGTTAAGTTTGAAGGCATCTTTTTATGTATTTTTATTCATATTAATAATGAATATTTTTAGATTATATTATATTATATTATATAAATGTGTATTTATAATTATACATTTATATAATAATGTTTCAATATATTTTAGTATCGTTGTCATGCGATTTGTAATAAGATTGCGTAATTCTAGAGAACAGTTGAACATTCGAGAGATAATATTATACTATAATATAATTTATAAATTGTTTTTAATAATTTGACTCTGAGATGAACCAATTGTACTTTCGTCGCAGAGAAAAAAAAATAAGATAAATGAACGATCATTAAATAACGAATTAATAAAATGATACGATTTCGAAAAGTGCCCAGGATTGGTAACAATGATTCATTCAGCAGTTTTAGCTTCTTACATGAATTTAATGATCTACCTTGTACGGCCTCTTTTCTTGACAATATACCTCTTGAAATAACTTGCGAGAAACGTATTTTCATAGTCTCACTGTGACTTCGTTGTCTCACGCTGCTTTTCTAATACTTCTACTATAAGAATCAACATGAAAGATTAACTATAAGCGTCTCTTAACTATGTGTACAATACGAAGAACGAGATCGAAGCACGAGCAATCGAAGCGACTAAATAAAATTCACAACCGTATTTCTTTTTTCGAACAACTTTTTAACTGGACCACACAATAATGTCTACTATAATAGAAAAAAAAAAAGGTTTAAAAAAACTTTAAAATAAAATCAAACTGCGCGTAAAATATTATCATGTATACTCGTATAACACGGTAGTGTTCATCGACGCTCATCAAAATCGTAGTGATTAAAAAGAAAAGAAAAGAAAAGAAAGAAAAAAAAAAAAAAATCGTAGAGAATTTAACGAAATTTTTTAAACGAAACGAAATTAAGAATATTCCTCTGATCATTTCTAATCGAATCGTCTGCAAATTCTTTCTTTAATTGACACTTGCAAATTATACAAGGTATTAATCAATTTTTGCAATAAACATGCTTGAGAAGTAGATTGTATTTTCATTTGCAAAATTCGATTTATATTATATTATATTATTACGTTGTTTCATTGGTGAACAGACTTTCTCCGAGCATAAACGGTTATTGCGAATTGTAAAGAAATGTTTAAAGGTATGTATAAAAGTATATATAAATAAGCTCGTGATAATATTTCAAGATTTTTACAAAGTTATATATCATATTTATATGCTTTGTTAAAAATTGAAAAATATTATCGCGAGGATCTCGAGAAGCAAGTAGTGTTCGCGAATCGGCCAAAAATACGTGTAATACGTTTGTTAATAATGTACGTGTACATATACATCGTGAAACGTATACATAGATATATGTATATATATATATATAGATACACGCATGCACTTCGTATAAATGCAAAAATATTTGGGAAAAGTAGAAGAGATCCAATATTTATGCACTTAACGCCTTGGGTCTCGGCTTTAACATCAATTTTAAACTACGTGCGAGAAAATTCGTATTGATACTCAAAGAAGATACAATTTCTATTCATAATAAATTATTTAATATAGAAACGTATAAAATACATTTTTTTTAGTTGGATAATATTGACTCGTTTTAATTAATTTTTATACTATATTATCTTTTATTTAATTGTATGAAATTCTTTTACGGCTACTTTTTCGTTTCTTACTGTCTACTTTGCTTAAATTTAATTTTCATGCTTAATTTAACGAACGTAAATTTAACACTAGAACTACCGAGATGGTCAAAATGACTGGTTTCTAATTTTTCTTATGCAATTTATTAAAAACGCTGCATTTCTGTGGATTTTCAGTATGTTTTTGTAAAAAATATGAAGAAAGATTTGTTTCCTTTGATTGGTATATTTTTTTTAAATACTTATTTTGATTTCTTTGGTATAAATAAGTCGACTTTATTTGTCGGTAATTCTAATGTTAATCAAACGAACGTTATTGTTCTACGAAGACGAGATGTTGGTTCCAGTACCAATGAAAAGAATAAAAATCGAGATACAATTTGAAATATTTAATGAAAAATGTATCATGGAAACGTGGAGGATAAATATAAACGTGTAAATATTTCGAGATAAATTAAATTTCGAAATATAAAATTTCTCAAGTAAAAAGACCTCAACCGGTGTGCAACCTTTTTGTACACAAGTGAAAAACGAGGAAAGAAAGAAAAAAGCAAGCAACATTGAACGTTGAATTTGTTTCCTTCCGGATCACAATTTGAAACAAAAGTTTATTTCGGCCGCTAATTTAACAATTGAATAAATAACGACGATACGTTGAAACTTTGCTCAGGCTTCTCGTGCCCTCGAGTTTTTCATCCGAGTTGCTTTCCAACATCGAACAGAACATTTAATGAAACGCCACTCGCATGCAGCTGCATCTAACACTAGCAATTAACTGGAAAGTGCATTCGCTGCAAATTATGACCGCAATTGGACGGATTCTGGTGTACTCGATGATTAATCTTTATGAAACGGATCAAGCGGCGATGAATGGATCGCTGAGATCCATCACACCGTTGTAATTTATTACATTGGCGCGTAAAAACATACTTCAAAAAGACACAGCTGTATTAAGCATTTAAAAAAAGAAAAAAGGAAAGAAAAGGAAAAAAATTGGAAACGTTAGCTTTCTTTTCTTTTTCCTTCGCCTTTTATTTATTTTCACGATAAAGATAATTTACGATAAAACGATAACATTTGTACTTAAATTCTTTTCGGTTTCAAACTTTTATGCACGTACAGTGGAACGTCGAATATGTAAATTTCGATATCAGTCACATATTTTAATTATGTTTACTTTTTGGAACGCGTATCATTTCTGTTTTAAACGACTTATTTCAGTGTCTTCTCCGAGTTGAATGCTTTCAAATTATTTTAGAGGGATTCAGTAAGTTGGAGGTATCTAAGAATTTTTAATTTACTCTTTGTACTCCGTTTCTCTCGTTAGACATGTATTTTCTACGAAGCAGCTGCTAAGAGGAACAAAAGGCGTAGCGTCTTAAAGGAACAGTAAATAACTCGAGTCTGCCTAATTTCAATCCTTTCTTCCGTTCGGTCTCTTTAAAAGATTGTTTAAAGGAGCTGGTGCATAGTTTCGAACGATTAAGAAAATTATAAAACATCGTGGAATTAAAAAGCCGAGCGCAAAGCGTTAAGATCGTAGCTTTAAAGCTGTGTCAGATATATTAAACGAATTATAATTGGATGTAATTTGGTATTAACACATTGCGTACAGATCTCGAGCTATCATCGATTTTACACTGTCTTGCATTCTTGTTGGAGGCTTAATTAATTTTACCTAGCTAAAGCTTTATTGTTATTGAATTTAAATAGAATCAAACATCGTATTCGTCAAATATTGAATAATTAAAATTAAAAAGAAAAAAGAAATAAAATAGCTTTGAAACATTTAAATATTATTAATTTCAAAGATATAATTACAAAATTGTTGAAGTTTAATGCAATAAGAAATTATGTCCTTTATCCTTAAACATGGTACATCCTTACGCACAGTACGTAATGTGTTAAAATGGCGTCGCGTACATTTACGGACAAACAGAAAAGTGTTTAGAATTGTGTATTACGTTTTCACAAAAATTCTGCTGTACTTAAAGCTTGGAATTAGAATACCTGATAACGAGCACTATAGTCGAAACTTGTAACTTTTTTTTTTATTTGGGAAAGAAACGGTCCAGTTTCGTTTGTTCGATGAGTCTAATCAAATTTTTCTGTACTTTACGTAATGTCGGGTCCTACACGGGGTGGACTCGGCTTCTTTACAGAGCGAACCAAGTTTTGTATTTTTCAATGAGCTCTCTATTAAACTATCTCTCTCGAATTAAGTTCGCTTTATGGCACCCGTGGTCTAACTTCAAAGGCTTGGATCGTGTCTTGCGGTGAGTTTCTCGAAGATTCTGAAGGAATCGCGCGCAGGAAATTACTCGAAAACATAGTTGGAAGGAAAATAGAATAACCGTTCGATGGGAATAACGGGTCTAAACGAAAGCAATATTCGCGAAATTCTGTATCTAAACCTGAACATTTGTTTCAATTTTGTTTCTAAGATCAAATTAATCTAGAATTTTATCGTGAAATATACGAGAGGAGATTTGTTTCGCAAGATGAATTATTTTTAATGTAAAATTCTGTGCCGTGCATAGATATAGGATTAGAATGTAAAGTTCATAAATCTTTAATTTGTAATAAAATTGAAAACTTGAGGAATTAAGAATCCGAGAAGTTGAGAAATTCAGAAAGTAAGAATTGAAAAATTGAAGCATTTAAGAATTTTAGAATTGAGAATTCGAACAATTCGGAAATTGGAGCAATCAAGAATTTTAGAATTTTAGAAGCAGAGAAGTAGAGGATTGGAAAATTTGAGAATTCGAGAGTTGGAGAATCTAAGAATTTGAAAGTTGGAAAATTAAACAATTTGAGAATTGAAACATTTGAGAACTTGAGAGTTGGAAAATTTAAGAATTTGAGAATTGAAACATTTGAGAGCTTGAGAGTTGGAAAATTTAAGAATTTGAGAATCGAAACATTTGAGAAACGGAGAACTCCGAAGAATTAAGAAAATTTGATAATTTAATGAATGATAACTTGAAAATTCGAGTATATTTCAATTCAGCAAAATTTGATAAAGAAAACGCAAAAATCTGTGAAAATTATTTAGTCCATTTACTATTTCCAATCTATCAGTCTATCTAGTATTTCACGCAAGTGCTATGAATGCTTAAGGATCTCTATAAACTTAGGTGCCTGTAACGTACCTGTTCGCATGGTGCTGTATCTTTAAAAAGTTAATTTTAATTCACATTCTTATTCGATCTGTCTTTGACGAAACGAACGCGGTGTCGCTTCTCCTTGATCCGTCAGTGTCACGAATAATTAATAAAAAATCTTTAACAAGAAGACTACAGCATTTATTGGAAAGCAATTAGTGACGATTTGAAATAATAGATTACTCAAAATATCATTGCCATCCAATATTTGTAAGGTTAATCAACATCTGTCTTACTAACGAATGGATTTTGCTAATTTTTACATCACCAGCAACGAAATCGAAAGCAATAATCAACTACAAAGCCACGCTATTTACACTTCTATAGATCAATAATTTTCATTTCTCACCGTCACACCTCGAACACATTGTAAAATTATAAATCTGCGTTGTTACCATGATAAATGTTATGTCCTGTTTAGTTAAATCCAACGATATAAGCGCACAAGATAAAATAAAATTACCGTTTCTTCGGACGATTGATCAATGTTAAATATCAGTCGTGATACTTTTGGATCAAGGATCAGAAACGTTTCCTGTATTGCTTCTAAATTCGATGCATCGTAACGTATTTAAAAATATTCTTGAAATAAATTTCAAACAAAAAGGCATTCTTAATATTTGAATGAAATTTGATCGAGAAACAGAGCTCAACACAAATTACGAAAAATAATTATCAACTGGAAACAACCTTGTTCAATTATCAAATATATACTTTCATTTTTCAAAACCAATTTCACAAAAAGATAAAAAATAGAATCCACAGGAAACTTGGTTCGAATTTTCGAGTAAAACCGAGCGTTGAAACATATTCTATGTTCTCGGATTCAATATAAATAGAATCGAGAACGGGAGCGGAGGAATTTGCAATGCAGGAAACGTGGAATCCTCTGCGATTGACATAAAAGAGGAAGGACAGAATAATCGTGGAGAAAGGACACGATCGAATCGTTTGAAGCTACGAAAACGAGATGAACGAAACTCAATCATATCACCGTAGTTGCCTCTACTATCCACTAGTAGTAGCTCGTCGACAATACAGTTGACTTTTTAACGTTAAACCAGCGCTGTCCAAGGGACGGTTCGCAGACCCTCTTTCTATCGTTCAGGGATCGAAAATAAGGGAAGTCATATTAAATTTCTTGATCTCTTTTCGAGCTCCCTTTCTTCTGTAATCACGATATACTTGGAGGGAGACAAAACCATGCGAGAAACTTTTCTCTTGGACAGTATTGCTTGATCATGCAAAAGTGAAACTTTGGTCTCGTATAAAGTAATGCACGGTTAAATTCCACAAAGTTCGAGGAGTCAGCAGTGGAATTCTCGTGTGTAGGGGAGCGTTCTCTTTTTTCTTCTTTTTTTCCTTTTTTTTCCTTTTTTTCCTTTTTTTTTCTTTTTTTGAGGAATTGATTGGAGCATGGCTCGACAAAGCGAGAGAATAGATATAGGGAGCGACTGAGATGCTGAACTCGAGCTCGAAATACTGAGTTGTGGGAGAAAAGTATGGACGAGTCGTTCGGAATTTAACCGTGCAGATATTTGTAGAATTTATAGAATTTAACCGTGCATCGCTGTACTATTTTCGTTCAGGTATAATTAATTGGCTATGACTGCAGATATCTCGCATTATAATTAATCGATTCCTGTGTTTTCCACTTTTCAACCCTGAAGGTAGATTCTCACTAAGATTCGCGTCATCATTCGCTCACATTCCAGCTCACCTCGCCACGATTCCATTTTACTTTACTAAAAGGTTTTTAACTTGATCGAGGTGAAGATTATATTTCATTTTAATTCTATAATTAAAATCTATTTTAATAAAAAATCTATTCAAACTGTTTCGAAAAAGTTCACTTTTGCTCGGTCGAGCTATACCGCGTTAAGCGATCGGAAGAATCACGGATATTTTTAAACCAATCCGTTTTCCGATTGATCGACACGCGCTGGAAAGTATTCTGTTCTTACTACTATTGTCTGTATAGTTACCGAGCAAATGAGCTATGTAACACGACTATTAATTACGATTATACTTAGCGGTTATGCAGAACTCTCTTTGATTAAGGTCGTACTTAGGGGTTGAAAAACCAAATGGTAGAATTATCGAGAATATACGTTTCAAAAAATTCAATAATTATGTATTTGTTACATTCGAAATATTGAATTAAGGTATAGATAGTGTTCCATTATGGATCACCATGAAAAAGTGCAGTGGATAAATAATTTAAAGAATTATAAAAACGGCAGGAAATTAGAAGAGCACAAAATTCAAAGCGAATCGATACCGTTTGGTGTTTTAACCCCTGCTGCTATAAATACACCGCGTGTACATTATGGTTACTACATAAAAGTGGTTCGTGTGAATTATGTTGCTTGAGAGACGATTTGCGTGGATTCATAAAATAATTCCTGGTTCCGCTGGAAAGTTTGTACTAATTTTTAATACGATATCGTAACGAGTTGAAATCGTTTAAAATACATAATTCGTGCACGTATTGTTGAATCGTTCCTAATCTGGACGTTCATCAAGATGGAGGCGGATAGACGCGAATTGCGGAACAAAATGGCGCACCTACTATTATATACGCGTATAGAAAAAGAATATAAATTAGTACAAATCTTCCGAAAGATTTAATATTATGAAACGATGCGTTGTGATACAGACACACTGTCAAATTACTAAAGTTGTTTCAACGACTCGTCACCAAATATCTGTAGAATAAAATGTACATAAACGTTTAATGAAAACACATCTCGAAACGTCGTTCGCAAGTGACACTATACGTTTCGGCGGTTTGTGTGATATAAAATAAATTATATTAACGCTATGCCGATGAACAAACAATCGATAAACACAGAGATCGACACGTTGAGAATGCGTAACTGGCGATTCGATCTGTTCGCTGTAAATTGTCACGCTTTTGCAGTGGCTGTGAGTATTTTTTAATTTACCGAAAATTGACGGTCAGACCAATCGTGAGAATAATTAAAATTCGGTTCGAAAAATGTTCAAGAGTTTGTTGATTTTAAAAAATCTTGAAATGCATATCAAAGTGTATGTCCTAACGCAATAATTATTTGATAAAAGCATTTCCACGTTCTTGAATAATTTTAATTAAGTAGTTTAAGAATTAGGTACAATCACTTGTTTTAAAAATAAAAGAAAAATATAGCACCAAGGGAAGGTTTCGAAAGGTGAAAATAAAAAAAAAAAAAAAAA
>SMSQ01024351.1:0-13151 GCA_019453375.1 Ctenoplectra terminalis
AGAGGAATAAGTTTTAAGAAAAAAGGTATTAGGATAAATGTGTTCCAGAATGTATAGTTTTTGAGATATTTAATTTCTAAGTAAGCGAAGTTCTTCTCTCACTTTATATGAGCTGCACAGAATCCAAACTGATTACAAAAGAATAAATTAAAAAAATAATAATATTAAAATAAATATGTTTTGAAATGTATAGTTTTAGAGATATTTAATTTTTAAGTAAGTGAAATTGTTCTTTTGCGTTATATGAGCCGCACAGAATCGAATCTGATTATAAAAGAATAAATTAAAAAAATAAAAATATTAAAATAAATATGTTCTACAATGTATAGTTTTTGATATATTTAATTTGTAAGTAAGTGAAATTGTTCTTTTGCGTTATGTGAGTAGCACAGAACCCAAACTGATTAGAAAGGAATAAATTTTAAGAGTAAAAGTATTAAAATAAATATGTTACAAAACGTCCAGTTTTTTAGATATTTAATTTCTATGTATTTGAAGTTGTTCTTTTGCCTTATATAAGCCGCACAGAACCCAAACCTGTTAACTGTATTGAAGCTAATCTAAATTATTAATTTGTTTTTTGAAAAGTTAAACACAAATCATGTGCTTTGGTGTTAAATTTGAGAAATTTATAGAAAATTAAGTTGATCAGTTTGGTATCTGAATGGCTCAATGTCGCGTGGACTTGCCGGAGACTCATCACAGTCCGCGTTTACTTGGGTTTTACCGTGACATTCTTTGATTGAATAACAAACACCGAATGAGTGTACATGTTCAGCGATTCCAGTTTATTGTTTGTGCTCTTTATTTATGAACGTGACAAATTATTAGGATAGCAACTAATTTTTGGCAGAAAATTCAAAGCAGTTTGCATAAAAAATAAAGCAACAATAGAACAATAAAAATATAATAATTTATTATTCAAACTATTATCCTTTGGAATGTATCACCTTTTTGCCACTGTTTTACAGCGAACATGTAAATTCCATGGCGGTACCAAAGGTCCTTCGAATAAAAATTATAAATAGACGTCGAACATAATCCGATCTATTATAAAAAATTGTAACTGGAAAACGAAAATTAATACTTTTTTTCAGAATGTATCCTTTTATAAATTGCTATCATCAGAAAATAGTTATTCCATTTAAAACAAAGTCAAAGTTGAGCATCGTATTTCAATAATCACTTTTCATTCGTAATTCAATTTGTAATCATTGCTCTCTAAAAATTATAATTCGAAAATGAAAAATTTTAGAACAGATCTTAATACTTTTTTCAGAGTGTATCCTCTTATAGATTTCTATCATCAGAAAATAGTTATTTCATGTAAAACAAAATCAAAGATGACTTTCGTATTTCAATAATCACTTTTCATTCGTAATTCAATTCGTAATCATTGCTGTCTAAAAATTATAATTCGAAAATGAAAAATTTTAGAACAGATCTTAATACTTTTTTCAGAGTGTATCCTTTTATAAATTTCTATCATATCGTATCATAAAAATTATATCTTGAAAATGACAAATTTTAGGATAGATCTTCAATTCCTAATTATTACTCACTAAACATAACTGGAAAACGATAAATTTTAGGACAGGTCTTAATGCTTTTTTTCAAAGTGTACCCTTTTAGAAATTTTCATTAATCACTCCCAGGAAAATAAAACTATTCTTACCATACGTCGGCCACTATAAAAGTATAAGCGACTTTTGTAAGAAAGATCGTTAAGAAACTTTAAATACATAAATATTTTAGGCGATAAATTTAGGCGATATAATGTGTATAAGTAACAAGCTGGGTTAAATATTTTGTAATTTTCATTTTTTAAACATTTAAATGTTCGCTCACATTTGCTTTTTCCCGTTTTATTTGAACGTTGAACGTAACGTTTGTAATTTGCGAAGCGTGTTGATAATTGTACTTTTTCAACGAGAATCCTAGTAATAAAAATTATTTTCGTTTGAAAGGTTATTTTATTGTTAATGCCGTACACGTGAACAGAAAAATGTTTCAGGTTGGCAGAAACGATAGAATATTGTACTTTTGTGGAATATTTAATTAAGTGAGACATATTGAAATGTAAATTACTTATTTCAGTTTTTATTTGACTATAACAGGAATCAGTGATACATTAAAAATTCAAACGAACAGAATATTAATTTCCTTTACCTGTGAATTAATTTTGCCTCATTTTCTTTCAATACTCTAACAATGTTTCAATTAATAATATATTTTAGCAATGGTACCTGTAATTTTTAATAATCGAATAAGGCCACTCCGCGTTTTAGAAAACAAAGAATATTTCTGAATTTAATTAACAATATAGGAAAATGATTTTATATACATAATAGAGAATAATCGACAGGATATGTTTTTAAAAAATTGTATCTTCTATTTATAAAAATTCTATTTATAAGAAAAATGTTACATCGGAGATACTTTACACAAAAAAATGAACTAGTCTATCACGAGATCTATGTTTTACTTCAAAAATTAAAGATTTACCTTTGACGTCAGATTCTAATAGAATATCGAATTTAAGATTAAACTTTCATTGTAAATCATTCACCGTGAATCTTTTACATCAAAGATACTTCATTAAAAAATGAGCTTTCCTATCACAAGGATATTCATACATTTTACTTAAAAAATTACAGATTTATCTTTGACGTCAGATTCTAATAGAATATCGAATTTGAAATTAAACTCGGACAATTTTATTACACGTTTCACTTGCACGAGCCCTACGTTACTAAATCTTTGAATAGTTAATGATGCGCTTTGTCGTAAAATTTCTTATTGAAGTAATGTCACGAAATTAAATCGAAAAAATTGGATTCTTGTTAACAGAGTGGCATAAAACATCACGGGGAATTGTATTATCGATTAAAAATACTTTGTGTAACTTCAATAGAAGAATCTCTTTATGAAATCGCTTAATCGTAAAGCTAAAATTTTATCTACCGTTTACCTAATTGCTCGTCATAATTTTCGTACTAATACTTTAATTATTTTTCGTGCATGCAGAATCTTTGATCTTTAACGAGCTTTAAAACTGTATCGTCTGTTCCGACAGAGGAGCGCGAAAAATGGTTTTGTTGAAAAAATCACGGCAGAATAAAACAGGAACCTACTTTATAAAAATTTCCAGACAATGAACAGCGAATGAGTGAAGAAATCTGCTTTGGTGGTAATTTACAGAGAATAACGAAACGTTTGCGTTTATACTAAAAGTAGAAAGAAAGAAAATTGGCCGACCGGAGAATAAAAAATATACTTGTGCGGCGATAAAAGAAATAATATTTTATGTCTACCAATTTCAAATCTTCTTTCTTGCGATAACCTTGGCAGTGTGTTCTTATTTCTTGATTTATTAATATTCAGATATTGGGCGTATCGTTATAACAAATAATACAAAATATTCCTTCGGTTATTATTTTATTTTTATTATTTCAAATATAATGTTCCGAATATTATTTCTCAATCTCGATATTATTTCTCAGTCTCGGTATTATTTCTCAAAGTCTTTCCCAATATTATTTTATTCCGATATATTTGATTAATTTTTTTTTTTAAATACTAGCTTCAAAGACTTGCGTGCGTTAATACTTGAAAAAAAAAATATGCGCTGCTTTAAAGAAGAGATTACAACAAATTTGACTGGAGAAACGAGCGCGTTCAGCGAGAACCCATAACACCAAAAATCTTTCGAAAGACGTTGACGCACTTTGAGTTAATTACACGAATTACGTTCAAGGCTGCTAGGGGAACCTTGAACCGTGCCTTCTCTTCCCGGGAACACTGTTCGTCGACAGCTATGTAACTTTAATAATCCTCCGCGCAAAATGTTCGCTGCCAAGCAAAAGTAACAATTATTTTGCCTCTTACAACTGGCTACAGCTTTTTCTTTCTCTTAATTATTTGATGCATTACAAAGATACGAAAAAGAAATGGCGGAATTACCTTTCTCGACCAAAAATCGCGAAACGAGTTATTTTTACAATTTTAACGGGCTGTATTATTTTTAGCAGTTTACAGATCAAACATAGCGTAAGAAATGTTTCGATCGCGATGAATTTGAGTACCATAAATGTATAATGTTTATTGCAATTATTTCTTTCGGTCGATTTAATGAATATTTGCTTTAATTACTTAAAGTAAACGAAGAGACATTATTTTTAGATAACGTTTGATCAAATTTATTTATTTTACGTAATGGATAACATTAGTTACCGTGTTAAGCATCAAATTAGTATTCATTTCTTGCTTAAAAATATTTCAGGAATGAGAATTTGTTTTTTGAAAGAATGACCTGTTTATTTAATTTTTATGTAATTATTTAATTGATAAATTTTCTAGGTCACCTATATTCACGTTTTTCTTTCGTAACAGAGTGAATATATCGGATCGCGAACACGGAATGAAAATGAAATATTCGGGAATAGAAAATTCACCGAACAACAATCGATTAAGCTTTTTCTAATCTCGTTTCATGTTCAGTTGGCAACAGAATACGTATCGGAAGAAAGCATAATCGTATCGTGTCTGTTCGCTAAATAGAACTATTCGTTGAGCATTAAACCCATCTGGTGTTATATTCTCGACAAGTTTGGCAACTGTTTTCAGCCAGGTATCGATCACGAAGTTTGACCTGGCATGCTGAAACGATATGCGTCGAGGAACAATGCGGTAAAAGATTCATCGGTCACATGGAAATTCGAGAAAACACTGGTAACAATGAGAACGTTCAATTTTAAACCTCTTAACCGAGATACTTAAGTAACATAAATAGTCCCGAAAAATTGTTCTTTTTTGAAGAAAATTTTTCTTAAGATAATAATTACTACTCGAAGAATTGTTCTTTTTCTAACAAAATTTTCCTTAAAATAATCATTATCATTCGAAAAATTGTGCTTTTTTTAGTAAAATTTTCCTTAAAATAATCACTATTACTCGAAAAATTGTTCTTATTCTAACATAATTTTCCTTAAAATAACCCTTATTACTCGAAAAATTGTTCTTTTTCTAGTAAAATTTTCCTTAAAATAATCATTATTACTAGAAAAATGATATTAAATCTCAAATGCAGCAGTACTTAAAAATTTCTTCACTTTACGAAGAATATTTTATGAAACTCACTTCACTTTATTAGATGTTTAAAAATAATAAGATTGAAAATAATTTTATTTCTTAAACCAAATTATAATTAAAATAATTTCCATATGGTTATATGCACATTTTCCAATGACCGATTAATTGTATTACTCTGAACTTACAAAAATCATTAATCGTGGAATTAAAAAATTCTTTTATTATCTACATTTATTATTCCTTCATTGCGAAACAATTTATCGAATTAAAATTCCGATGAAACGACGTTTCATGTGCACCAATCTAATAGTAACAATAGTTTAACATTGTTAAACAGTATTGAACCTACAATATAAATTGTATGTACATGTATATGTTTTTATCATTTTGTGTCTTGTTAGTGCAGTTACTTGATATCAATATTATCTAATAATTGTCGTAGATTAATGGTTAACGAGATAATTAACATTAAACTAGAGAATTAATCTTGTGATGTAATTTGTACGTTTGTTTCGCAAAACAATAGAAAATGATATACAATTTTATGTAACGTATGCATACGCAGAATTTCATTGATATAACATGATACACTACTGTCGACACTTGATACACGAATAATAAAAAGCGATTAAATTGATTATGTTAACAACTGTCAGCGATAATAACAGGCAATTACAGATTAACCGAACCACGGGTTCAGCTTTTCATCTGTCCGTCGTTAAGATATGTTACATCATGTTACATACGTATACCTGAATCTGGATTCAGTCAAGGTGGTTGCTTAATTAATTCACCGGTTCGGTTGAGGCTTTTATCTTGTATCTAGATAAAACGACAAGCCATGGTGCATTTTAATTAAGTCTCGATACCATGGATGAATCAGATAGTTGGTTACAAACGATGTACTGGACGTTGAAATATTTTACAAATCATTTTTCGTGCCGTCAAAATTAAATTTCTGTAATGAGGAATTGGTATTTGTGGGAAACGAGGAAAATACTTTTAACTAAAAATAGTTTTAGGATTCAATTAAATAATGGAGGGAATTAAAATTTTAAAAATTTAGAGAATACGCTATCTGTGTGTTCTTTAAATTAATAAATATAATATGAGAGTACACTCCTATTAATAAATCACTGGACACTTAGAAGTCTTGAATAGAGAGAACTAAATTAAAAAAAAAGTTAGGATACACACATAGTGTATTTTCTAAATTAATAGTGTAATATGAGAATACACTCCCATGAATAAATAACTGGACACTTAGAAGTCTTGAATAGAGAGAACCAAATTAAAGAAAAGTTAGGATACACACATAGTGTATTTTCTAAATTAATAATGTAATATGAGAATACACTCCCACAAATAAATCACTGGACACTTAGAAGTTTTGAATAGAGACGACTAAATTAAAAAAAAAAATCAAAATATACTACATGTGTATTCTCTAAATTATTAAAATATAATATGAGAATACACTCCCATCTGTAAGTTACTAGACACTTACAAGTTTCAAATAGAGAGAATTAAATTTAAAAAAAAATCAGAGATTATGTGTGTAGACTATGTGTGTATTCTCTAAATTATTAAATATAATATTAGAATACACTCCCATCCATAAGTCTATGGACACTTACAAATTTTGAATAAAGAGAATTAAATTAAAAAGAAATCAAAGAATGCACTGTATTTTCTAAATTAATAAATATAATATGAGAATACACTCCCATACATAAGTCACTGAACACTCATAAAATTTTAATACTATTTTTATCTAAATACAATTTTAGTAAGATCTCAAAAAGATTCTAAGCGATTATAAACGATTCATAAATAGGAAGTTCATTCGGTAACCACAACATAAATTTTTCTATATTTTAAATTTGTTAAGTGTCGGATGACTTATGAGCAGGAATATATATTCGTTAACAAAGTTCCTAAATAATACCAACTTGAAATATATTAAGTTGTTACATATTAAATGTCTGATTTAAAGTAGTCATTCTCTCAAACGTATTTCCTTGTAAATGTTTCCTTGTCTATGGATGTCCGAGGTACGATTTTAATGTTTAAGAAAAAATGCATAGAATGTAAGAGTAGTTCGATTAATAAAATTTAATATTAAAAAAGATCTATCCGTTTAACACTGGAACTACCAAAGATTAAAGTAGATTTTTTTGTATCAAAGAAATCGAAATGATAGGTATTTAAAAAAATTCTTATAATAATAGTAACAATTCTTCCTGCATATTTTTCACAAAAACTGATGGAAAATCCCTCAAAATATATTAATGTAAATTTAGAAAATTTCTCTAAGAAATTATGAACCAGTCATTTTTACTGGTTCCGTAGTTCTAGTGTTAAAGTTAGCTTAAAAAATCGAACGTTTCATTCGTAACAACCCAATAGTAAAAAGTGGCGTAATAAATATCGCTAACAGTTTAAAAGTAGGTATTATTTAATATGATCGAACGTGTTGTTAAGCGTGCATTAATTTAACAATGAGAAGAATGAATCTTAATTTGGAGTTCTCATTTCGTAAAATGTAAAACTGGAAATTCAATAACTACGTGTTTTATACTCTTCGATAACTTCCTGCAATTCCACCCATTACGAAACACGAAACGTGCTCTACACGAAGGTTCGCGAGCCAGAATATACGTAGAGGTACAAAATTTTTCAAATAGATTACAATGAAATACTCGTAAGTAAACATTTCGTACGAATAAATATATATGTGTTTATTTTTTTGTTAAAAATCAAGAATTAATTTGTATCTGAATTTTGTTTCAACGCTAGAATTACCGAAGCGGTCAAAATGACCGGTTTGCAATTTCTCATATAAATTCTATAAATTTACAATGGATAATTTTTATAGATTTTTTGCAATTTTCTGTAACATACATAAATGAAGATTTATTTCCCTTGCATTTTATATTTTTTTTAAATACCTATTACCTTAAATCTTTCGGTAGAAATATGTACGCTTGAATGGTCGGTAGTTGTGGCGTTAAAGAAAAGTGTTTCAACAATTGGTACATATTTATACAAAGTACTGCATGTACTTCCTATTTATCTTGATTATAAAGTTAACAAACAATATATCATCTGAATTAATGTATTGAGGATATTTAAAAATTAGAAGCTATCCATAGACATTTATATTTCTAATTTTAATTGCACATTTCTGGAATAGAATTAAACTGGTATAATATTCTGACCAGTCATAACTTCTGTTGCTTTTAATACAATTAAGAATTTAATTAATCTAATTTAATTTAATCGCAAGTTTAGAGTTCGGATATTTAAATTCAATTACATACAAAACATTGTTTTTCAATAAACTGGAATTAAAAATAAATTTATATTTCATCCGCTTAAAACTTACATAGACCTAAATCTTTTCACTGTTATTTTTAACACTAGAATTAAAGAAGTGGTCAAAATGATTGGTTTACATTTTCTCAAATAAATTCTACAAATTTACAATGGTGTACTTTATATTGTAAACTAATTGTATATAAACTAAAATGATTAGTTTATATTTTCTCAAATAAATTCTACAAATTTACAATAGTGTACTTTATATTGTAAATTAATTGTATATAAACTAAAATGATTAGTTTATATTTTCTTAAATAAATTCTACAAATTTACAATAGTGTACTTTATATTGTAAACTAATTGTATATAAACTAAAATGATTAGTTTATATTTTCTCAAATAAATTCTACAAATTTACAATAGTGTACTTTATATTGTAAACTAATTGTATATAAACTAAAATGATTAGTTTATATTTTCTCAAATAAATTCTACAAATTTACAATGGTGTACTTTATATTGTAAACTAATTGTATATAAACTAAAATGATTAGTTTATATTTTCTCAAATAAATTCTACAAATTTACAATAGTGTACTTTTAAGATCTTTTTGTATTTTTCTGTAATGAATGAAAAATTGATATCTCTTGCATCTAATATATTTTTTTGGAATAGTTGTTATTTTGAATTATTTGGTAGAAATAGATATCCATTTTTGTTTTTACGCGATAAATAACTTGCTCAAAAAACCATGCAAAAAAAGATACGTTTCCTACAGTAAAATGAGAAATACGTTAATGTTATTCAAAAACCGTGTAAGATGAAATAAAAACCCATATTTAATTCAAAAAACTGTGCAAAATAAATAACAAAAACTTAACTAAGTTCTAAGATATATTTTTACATATTCATCAACAGAATCAAATTCAAACCCGTATCAATTATCAACTAAAATAAAATCAGTAACGCCTACGTATTAAAAAAAAAAATCATAAAAAACTATAAATTAAAAATACCAGAAACAACATTCAGCAATTATTCGTCGCTAATTGATAACAAATACCTACATTCACGACGAGCTGGATCAAAATTGCTTTATTAAAATCGTGCAACAGGAAATAAACCGTACGAGGAAAAGAAACGGTTCTTTTCTCCAATCCTGTTATTTCATAACCGCGTAAAAAAAAAAAAAAAGATTAGGCACACTTAAATCGACAGCAGTCTCAGTGTTAGAAGCCAGTTCGAAATTGAACCACATCGGAAACAGACAGAAATTCGAATTACTTTAAAAGCTCGAGAAATACGTTTAAGAACTAGAAAAATAGTAATTGGAAGAATTAATTTCTCCTGGCAGTAATTTCACCCGGCTCACGGTCCACCGGTAATAAGGATAATAACGACTCTGTCCGTAACACACCTAACGCGGTGTAACATTATAATAAAACGCATATACGCAACACGCGTAACGTGCGCCTCTTTCCTCGGAACATTTCGTAACTGGAGCAAACGGCTCTCTCCTTTTGCCTCCTTTAAAAAAATCGATCGCAGCTTAGAGATAACAGAACCGAGCGAAATAGCGTAAACGAACGGGTCCCATTTGCGGCTCTCTCGAACGGGCTATCGGTGTGGCGCAGACTGCATTGGATCGCGTGTTCCGGCGAACACACAGGATCCTGTGAGGGCGAACCAGGCGGTCTGGCTCCTGCGTGGTCGAAGGACACGACCAATAGGTTAGGTATATACCAACCAGTGCAGATAGGATAAAACGAGCCAACCGCCCGTGCCGTTCTTTCGCCCCGAGAAGGCCATGCAAGGATTTTCGATATTTTTCAAATTTAGATTCCAAGCTTCGCCGAATTTCAATTTAAACTTTAATTGTTTAGATGTCTGTTTATCCGATAGGTATCTAGGGGAGCGATTGCGAAACGGTAAGGGGTCTCTGGACGTGGCCGACGGAGAATTTATTGTTCGATTCCGATGTTCGGTCATTTTTTAAGGATAACAAGTGTTGTTTTATTTGTTAGATTTTTGTATAGGGAATCTTACAATTAGGTAAATTTGACGCTTAGGTAAATTTTGTGGATTGGAAGAATTATTTGATGTTAGCGGTACGAGGTCTTGGACGTAAGTTTTTGGTGAACGCTAGGGCTCTGTGAAGGTTCGGAGGTTTGATTTTGGAAGCGGTGGGAGTAGGAAAAGGTTCGATGAGAATTGTTGGATATTATAAGGGATTGATGAGTAAGGAGTTGAGGCGTGTAACTTGGGGTTGGTAATAGAGTGAAGGGTCGTGTGTGTAATTGTGTACACTTCCGTCTCGTAACTCACCGGACAATTGTAAGTTTTTTAACTACGAATTTTATAGTATAGTATAGTAATATAATATCACTAATAGTATAGTGATAATTAAACAAAATTAATTTTTTTTAAATATAAATACATTAGTTCGTAAGTTTTAAGTCACACAAAGATATAGAAGATTAACAGTGAATTTTTTTAAGGTTTAGATAACTCCTTAACTTTCCATTGTTACCAGTTAACCGTGTATATTCTGTAAGATGTATATTCTAATTTTATATTCTGTATATATTCTGTGCATATTTTGATTAAGATTAGTTTGGCAGTCTCAGAAGAAAGTAAAAAGGTATTTAGTGCGAGCACGCAGTTATTATTTAAGAGCCTTGATACATAAATGTAGTTATTTACAACCATCAAAGTAAATTTCGGTTTATAAGTTTTATGCGTTTCAATTTTCTGTTATATGCTTTGAAATTTTATTTGCTATTTTTTCATATCACTTCATATGTTTATTATTTTAACATTTTCTAAGCGATTTCTTTCTCAGTACTTCAACTGTCC
Source organism: Ctenoplectra terminalis (assembly GCA_019453375.1). Lineage (NCBI taxonomy): Eukaryota > Metazoa > Arthropoda > Insecta > Hymenoptera > Apidae > Ctenoplectra > Ctenoplectra terminalis. The sequence goes on from SMSQ01024351.1 coordinate 11,273, forward strand.
TTTCGTTCTTTTATTTTTCTCTTTCATGGATGTCATGTTCTTTGAAATCTTCTTTAGACCAATTTAGTGGCCTTTTTTAGACTTTCTCCACTTGAATAAGAGTACTTTCATTTTTCGAATAATAAGAATTATATGTCGTAGGAGGAGGAGGCATCAGAATTTTAAAGATGCTTAAGTGGGACGCAGAGAAAAAAAAGAGTGGAAACAACTGGTTTATGGAGATTAAAATAATGGGTTAAGGGTGGGTAAAAATGGACGGATTTTAGGGTTGAAAAATTTAACAGGACTGTAATGGAAGTATGGTTTATTGCTGTTTATGGATGTAAATAAGGAATGATACGTAATAAGGATAAGTAATACGAAAGTAGAATATCTAGATAGGGACTAAGAATTATGCAGGTTAAATTAGGTTAAGTAGAAACTAAGCTGTAGGCGGAACAAAAATAATTTGAAAGAATCAAGGTATTAAACCACGGGTTAAAAATGTCTAATAAATTTATTTTTACCGTTTATTTAATTTAATTTAATAAATTCGAACCATACACACGATGAATAATGCTCCTACAATTAACCCTTTGCACTTGAGGGCTCCGGAGCGGAGCCATTTAAAATTTGTCTTCAAACTCGAGGGCTCCGCTATGGAGACAATGCAAATAATATTTAGTTCATACCATAAGGACAAAGATAAATCACTTTTGCTGACAAATAACGATCGCGGCTCGCGGATAATGACGTTCTCGAGAAGCATCGAAAAGCCACCATTACATATTGGCGATTGTTTCAAGAGGTATCACACCTTGGACGATTACGAAATGTAATAATGTTATAGTTTATTGTTTTCATATATACCATAACATTTGAATCTATAATCAATTAAATAAAAATAATAACATAGAATGATGTCTTTCCTTTGAATGCGCACATCATTTACAGTACTGTGCAAAAGTCAGATCACCTGCCAAAAAAATATTTTGCTATCTTTTGTTAGAAACGAATTTAAGATGGATTAATATTATTTTTATTTTGACGTTATTTCTTTTTTTCTATTTTTAAGAAAAATTGTAATTTGTAATAGCTGGTGGTTCAAAAGTTTTCAAATTAAAACGAGAAACTATAATTAATTTTAATTTCTTTCTCACAACCAAACAGAATTCTGGCTATAGAGGATTAACCCTTTGCACTCTGAACCATCATGGACGTTACCTACCAGCTATTCGGCGCCACTTTGTCGAAGAAACGTGCATTTGCAAACCTTCGTATTATATAGTATAGTTTTCGTAAAACCCGCTGACATTTTTTTTATATATCTTACTAATTCTACCATATTTTGATTTGATTTCTTGTGCCATTTCAACAGAAAACTTCAGGGAAGCATGCATTTCTCAAAAAGTTGTGCTGGGATAAGTTGATTCCCCGTAATCACTAATAAACTTTAGTTATGAATTTAATAAAAAATTAATAAAATTCTACCATATTTTGATTTGATTTCTTGTGCCATTTCAACGGAAAACTTCAGGGAAGCATACATTTCTCAAAAAGTTGTGCTGGAATAAGTTGATTCCCCGTAATCACTAATAAACTTTAACCCTCTATGGGCCCGTGTCACTTTAAAGTTACAAACTAATGTATCTCTAGGATAAATTTCTTTTGACAGTGAAAAAATAATAGTAACAATTTAGAAAGTGAACTGTTTATTATAAATTCGTAATTACTAATTTATTAAAAAATTTAATATCACCACGTCGATAATACCCTGAATAATTATTTTCCATGTACCATTGCACCCTATAATCTCGCTTCAAATTAACCCTCTATGGCTTTGTGTGACTTAAAAGTAACAAACTGATGTATCTATATTTTAAACAATTAATTTTGTTTA
>SMSQ01024352.1:0-11725 GCA_019453375.1 Ctenoplectra terminalis
TAGAATATTTCGTATTACGATATATTTTAGTGTTATATGCAGGATTATTTAGAGGTTCTTGTATAAATTTTGCGAGTACGTTCTGTGATTAAAAATAACAGGGAGATAGAATTTTCATCGATCAATTATAATAAAAATATGAAATATGAAAAAGAGAAATAATAATCTCCGTTTTTAAATAAATTAGTAATTAGTCAATTATTTATGAGATATTTTAAATAGCGTTCATCCAAGTAAATCGAACAAAAATTAGTATTTTTACGTAATTTTTGTAATTTTAGTAAATCGCTTAATAATTATTTTTGGCAATAATTTTTCTTTTCTAAAAAAATTATATATTATATATTTTTCTTTTCAAAAAAAAGTTATATATTATATATTTTTCTTAAAAAAAAAACAATTATATATTATATATTTTCCTTTCGAAAGAAACTATATATTATATATTTTTCTTTTGAAAAAAAATTGTATATTATATATTTGTCTTTTCAAAAAAAAGTTATACATAAACGGAGAAATTGTTGAAAGCTAGATGATGTATTGGATTCTTAACTCGATCAACGTTACGTTACATCACTGTGTTTTTAACGACACGATATTGCAGATTGTTCTCTTTCGATACCGTTGGCCATTTTGTGTTTTCAGATACGACGCAGCCAGGGTAATGTACGGAATGACGAATTGTGTCAGATGTCGATGCGGCGATGATCTATCACTGGTTTCCGCGGATCAGTTTGGAAGTTATATCGAGATACCTGGTGGCAACGTGAGAGTGCCTCTTGGATACGTCGGAGTACTTGCTCCTCTGTTGCGAGATCTACCGAGTTGTTCCCTCAAGTTGGTTAAATATTATTATTCCATATAGATGTGCTCGTAAATTGTAAACTCGTAAAGCTCTTGGATTTAAAGAAACATTAGGAAAATCTCTAAATTATTTTATTTATAACTAGAACCAATTGTAGCTTTATGATTTTACAAGTGTACCACGACAGTTGTAACAAATACCACATTTTCATTTTAAAAATTATTTTATTACGAGCTAGAATAAGGTACAAGAAAATTAAATATTTGTTACAGATAGAAGCCAATTAATGATGTACCTTAAATCCAAGTATTTAGTATTAGTATTACAACGTACAAGTTTATTTTAGTAATTAAAATTATTACTTAAACAACATTTAAAAAAAACGTAATTCTCTTTTTTTTTTGTATCAGATACTGCAAGCCAGTAAGTTGCATTAGATGGGGCGCCATAAGTGATTCTTGTCCTCGAGCAGTGGTGAAATGTTGCGATGGCGAAGAATTTCCAGCCGATTACGTGATCGTCACCGTGTCTCTCGGTGTTTTGAAGCATCAGCACGACAAACTTTTTTGTCCCGCGTTGCCTGCGGAGAAAGTCGAAGCCATTTGCAAATTGGGATACGGATACGTCAATAAAGTGTTCTTGGAATACGCGAGACCGTTCTGGGTTTGGAAAGAAGGAGGCATCAAACTGGCTTGGTCAGCTGATGAACTCGCTGATAGATGCGATTGGGTGAAAGGTATGACACTGTTTTTCCGCGTGGCAACGATTTGTGGTTCGGCAACTTGATAAAAATATTGTCGACTCATTGTGAAACCACGATGAACTGAAAATTAAATTAAAAGCGGATGATGAGAAGTGCGGAGTTAGAAAATTTCACCTTTTCAAATGTTGCCTTTTTATTACATCGAACTAATATCGATGTAAAATTGTAAACTTTCATGTTTAGTTTCGTGAATAGAGTTTTGTTCTACCATACACTCAGATGTATTGTTTTTCACTAAACTATACCAGGAAAGTAATATTAAGAGTCATTTACGCTATACATTTAAATGATTAAATAATCCAAAGTAAATATTTTAATTAAATACATAAAATCAAATAATTAACATACAAAAATTAAATACACTAAATCCTGTAAAGGAATATTTTAATGTATATAGTATTTATGTAAAATTAAACCTTATTTGGAGTTATAAAAAATTTTAAAAACAAAATTATTCTTCTATTTTTTTCCTTTCCACAATTCATGGATGCTATGTTCATGTTCCTGAATTTAATTTAATTATTCGAAACCAGCAATTAATTGTCTCTAAAAATCATACGAAGTGTGTATTACGTTTTTTACGCGAATCATTAATTAATATTTCAATATTTGTCAGGAATTTCGAATGTGGAAGAATTGTCAACATCTCAGCACGTTTTATGCGCTTGGATCTGTGGCCGCGAAGCGGCGGATATGGAATTGTGCTCCGACGAAGAGATCGTGGAATCAATAACTAGAGTTCTTCGACAATTTACCGGCGATCCTACGCTTCCCTATCCAGCAAATCTTCTCAGAAGCAAATGGTGCATGGATCAATACTTTGCCGGTGCATATAGTTATATGGGAATGGACAGTACTGTTGGTCATCAGTGTGATTTAGCTAGTCCGTTGCCAGGTATACAAGGAAAATAGAAAATGCTAATTTAACTCTGAATATTTTTAAAATTAAATCATCAAAGGTTTAATATTATTATTATCATTTTAAAAATATTTTACATATATCGAGTTATTTAGATCTGTTAGTTTAATTTAAATTCAGTTGCAAAATTTTAACTTCTTTTTTCTGAATAATAAAAATGAATTTTTTACCTTCTTTCCTTTTTATTTGAAATTAATTCCACCTGTTTATTTTTTTTTTTTTATTTAGGATACCTTTATTACCAATGAATTATCAATATACTTCATTTTTCATATTCAATTTAAGTTTCATAGCCTTCAACTTCTTCGTTCTGAATAATAATAGCGAATTTTCTAACGTTCTTTTCTCTCTGCTTGAAAATAATATATTTATTCTATTTTATTTTTATTTGTAATACTTCTGTTATCAATGCTTTATACTTAAATTAAGTTCTATAATTTCAACTTCTTCTTTTTTAATTGACAATTAATTGTTTAGTTATTCTTTCATTCTGTTTCAAAATAATATATTTATTCTATTTTATTTTTATTTGTAATACTTCTGTTATCAATGCATTATACTTAAATTAAGTTCTATAATTTCAACTTCTTCTTTTGTAATTAACAATTAATTGTTTAGTCATTCTTTCATTCTGTTTCAAAATAATATATTTATTCTATTTTATTTTTATTTATAATACTTCTGTTATCAATGCATTATACTTAAATTAAGTTCTATAACTTCAACTTCTTCTTTTCCAAGTAACAATTAATTGTCTAGCCATTCTTTCATTCTGTATGAAAATAATTACATTTATTTTCTTTTTCATTTATTGATTTACGATAATCGTATTTCTGATGATTCTATCTTCTTACAGGGACCTGTGAGCCTATACCACCGATTCTATTATTCGCCGGAGAAGCTACTATTCCAGGACATTATAGCACGGTGCACGGTGCTAGATTGAGCGGTATTCGCGAAGCTGAGAGAATAATTCAATTAACGAAACGTTTCGGTGGTCCGCCAAAGAAGACAACCGAGAAGAGTTGATTAATTTCGTGCAAGTACGAAAAATAATTGGTATACGTCGCGTTAAACGTGTCTGTCTTTTTCTTTTGTCCCAGAACACGCCTATTTTGTTTGGTTCGAATGAAATTTCTATTTATGAGATTTAATGAAACTGGAACACCCAAGATTTTATATTTTGTAAAACGTGAAGCAATGATTTATCACAAATTTTTTGCATTTATATATCCTTTTTTATTTGATAGTTATACATTCGATTATTGTAATGCATACTTTTGCTGTACCTTTACACCATAAGCTGTTAATCTTAATAAAGGATATACATTTTAACGTATCATTAAAACCGATATCTAATTTATTTCGTATTTTATTGGTAAAAAAATGAAAAAATAAAAGTCTACTATCAACGTGGTCAAAATGGCCAATTCGTAATTTCTTCTAAAATTATTATTACTGTGGTTTATGAGGATTTTTCGTGATTTCTTGTGAAAAACTTGAATAAACATTTGTCTTCCTTGCGTTATATATTTTTTCATACGCTTTTCATTATGATTTCTTTCGTATAAATTAGTATACTTTAATCGTCGATAGGTCTGGTGTTGATTTAACGGTGAACTAAATAAATAAATCTATGAAACATTAACTGCTATAAATAATACAGTTATAATTGATATTTAAAATATTTTGTTATCTTAAATATAAAAAATAAAGAAACTGTATAAAACAATTATTGAAAATGTTACTTTTCTCGGTTCGTGTATTTTTAATATTAACTTAGGATTAATTAAATATTTAAAAGGGTTGATTAAAGTAGTTACATTTAATATATGCTTTATTGCGCTGACATTGCTATAATGATGATATTTCGGTACATACTTTCAACATTTATACATGATATGACAAACATTTACATATTTATTCTAACGAATTGATCGTTTTAAAGAAAATGAAAAAAAAAGAACAAATCTTTTTTACATCTACATAACAGGTACGTACATATACAGTTACATTTCCGTTTTATTACTTTCCGTTGGTCCCGTTTAACAGCAATCTGTGTTATTTCACCGAGAAAACGTTCTTATGTCTCATAATTAATTACAATAACGTTCACTTAAATCTGTTTCGTTTTTTTTTTTTTAAATATGTAATTTATGAGTTCACTATATTTATTTTGTCTAATAAAAAAATCTTTGCCGTTTTGCGTTTAGCGTGTATTTTAAAACTGTTTATCATTGAATGCCAGACAGCTTTCGGTTGCTATAATTATTTTTATATATAGCTATATCGTCTGCATTATACACGTATATGTACAAAATTAAATTTTATGCTGTGCTTTGAATCATAACCAGTGCGTATAAAAATGTTTATATCCTTCTTCAATTATTTTTAAGAACGTTTGCTCGTTCGATAGACCAAACCGTGCAAAGTAATACTAGATCTATTTATTGTCCCAGTTGCAGCACTACTTTATGTTAAAAATGCCATAACTGTACTCGATATTCTTTACTTAAAACCAAAAAAAATATTTCTCCCGATCAGCAAGAGTTGTTGCAAATTTTTGTTGATCGTTAAACATTTGTTGAATAATTATTACAGATTTTTAAAAACGTAAAGAATTACACAAAAATTTCGTAATCGAATAAAAATTCAATGCTTAATTATTAAATATGAATAAACAATAATTACAACATTTTTATATCCAGTAATTATTTCCGATGAAATCGTTTTTGAAAACGTAAAGAATTACTCAAAAATATCGTAATCGAATAAAAATACAATGCTTAATTATTAAATATGAATAAACAATAATTACAACATTTTTATATCCAGTAATTATTATGGATGAAATCTGTACCTTATGATTTTTATAAATAATTATTAAACAATCTTATGAAATTAAATGTTATGAAATAATACAGATTTAATATTTAAATGTTTCTTCGACAATGCTTTTCACGTTACATTTGTTACTTTATGCAACAAATTTTGTATTTTTAATTTTGATGGTAATCAAACAAAAAGGCGATTGTAGTCGATGGATAACAAACTTTTAAACATTCCATTAAATATTAATTTTGTGTTCAACGATGTATTAATCACAGTATCGTAGATTGAGTACGATTATGGCTAATAAATATAATATTCGGGAACGTAGATGGCTTGCGTAGAGGAAGAAGATAAGGATATGTTACATAGATACATATTGGATACTTATAACTATTTAACTTATTTACAACATAAATATGCTACGTACAATTTTATGGTTAGTATACACGAGATTAATATATCTATACAGCGTGTTCGACTAATCTTGGAAAAAATTTTAAAAGATGATTCTACGAAGCTTCGAACACTATTTAATTATTTTTAATTTTTGTCTTATTTTGGCTCCTAAAATCATCCCTTAAAATTTTTCCAAGCATTAGACGAATATTCTGTATATCATACTTTCTGTATAAGTTCAACAAGAACATAAGAATATAGTTCATACATTTCTCTTTTAATAGTACAATGTATAAATAATTTAACAAAACGTAAAGTTCGAAAATGATTATAAAATCAATATGTTTTAATATTAAACGGTACAGTAATTTCTTTATGCATCCAGTCCTGAATATGTTTGATATCTAATATACAGATCTACTACAAATATTTTATACAATATTATTTTCCATGTACATGCTGGGACATAATATGTGTATAGGATACTTAAATAATTATTATACACACACGGAACATTTACTTAATTTTCCAACCATAGAATACTTTGTAAATATTCATTGTACGTGGCTAAAAATTGTTCTAAAGCTAAAACACAATCCATATAAAAAAAAGAAATTGCAGATACTTTTCAAAGTAAATATCTGAAAGTATTATGCATGTAACTGTGTTTAATATATTTAATTTTTCTGCGGATAAAAAATATGTTCTCATACTTTACCATTTTTCACAACCGAAAGAAATACAATTTATATTTTTCTTTATTTTCTACGAATAAAAAAAAACATGATAAATTTTCTAAATTTTTGTTCTTAACAGAGAAATTTTTATTTTTCTACAACGTTCACAAAATATTATGAAGATAAGGATATGAACTACTGCTTTGTCAAAAACAGGTCAACGTCTCTACGTGAACAACTAACGAAATACATAATGAGATGAATTATTTATTAATTAAATTAAAAGTAGTTTATACTTATACCGATAATACTTTCTTTCCGCAAACAATAAAAAAAATGTCAAAAATTCTACAGCATCTTACTTTTTTTTTTGTACAATTACACTTAACGTTCCTTGTAATGAAACACTTGCGCATTGCTTAAAACACGATCAAATTCAACAACGTCCAGAGTAATTGGTATCTCATGTTGCACTTATCGTCAACTACAATATCTACATTAACACTACACATATCCAACATGAATTAAACATGGTGATAATAATACTATATATTATACTCTCACAAATTATCAGCTAAACGGAGAAATTCTATAGATTTTTTTTTATTAGTTTGTATAATTTTTACGTTTTTTTTTTAACTTAGTTATTAGTAATTTTAACTTAGTCACCTTTAATTGAATACTGTAACTTATTCGACAAGTAAATCCAATGAAAGATAAGAGATATTTCTTGGACTAAAATTGTTTAAATTAGATTAAAATATTTGTTGTACTGTTCTAGAAAAAAGTCAACAGAATTTCCGCGTGTAGCGAATAAATTTGCAACACGCACATGTGCCAATAATTATGCAACATCGTTGCAAAAGGTACATGCGTGCACGGTGTCCGCCTTGCCATTCGAAGATCGAAGAAAGCGATCTAATGGGTTTACAGAACGTTAGCTATGCGTTGGAAAAGTGGCACAAGGCGACACGTAATAATGCGTTTACAGTGAATTATGCGTTCGTTAGCGAGAAACGGCAATCGAAGAACGATCTTTGGCTTTGTTTCTTATATTGGATTCGTCCAGCGTATCTCTAATCTAATAATATGTAAAATAATTTCCAGGAACGAGTGTCAAAATTGTTTTGAGACACTTTTTCTTCTGCAGTGCGAATCACTTTAATTTTCAAACAGAACAATCGCGAACCAATTTCTATTTTTTGTGGCCACTACAAGGACTAAAAATAAGCATTTATTATTAACTTCTATTCTTATAAAAACTCTTCATTTAAAATCATCTTAAAATATCTCAGCAAACTTTTCATTTCTAAAATTAAAATCACTCAAAAATAGAACCTTGTTAAATTTTCTTTTAATTACTTCACCACTATGCTCATTTATTTTAATTAAATTTTTACTCGATAAAACAGATTAACATTGCTTGGAAAAACAGAATTGTCCTTTTAATTAATAATAGCTTCTTTTTTCTAGAATATTCTAGAATATTTTATACAAAGAATAATTCTACCATCTACCAATATTAAAAAATTATTGTGGTATCAAAATACGAACTAAGTATTTTCACTGTTATTGTATATCAATATTAGCAATCTTTTAATTTCCAGCTAAATTATAGTCAACAATTTGAGCAGTGAAATACGCCAGACAAATTCCAATTTTTCAATTATCCTCTCGTTCTTCAACAATCGCTAGAACAGGAAACAACTACACGTAAGCTAGGATTGATTACAGGTTGCAGGTGCCAAGGATCTGCAACCACGAGCTATCTGAGCCCGCCATCACTTAGAAACTGATTGCTCCTCGAATACCTCGTCTGCTCTCAGCTTTATCTCTTTCCAGGAGTTTTGGATGTCCTTGCTCTCGCTAAACCGCGAGCAAATTGCGAACCGCAGGAAGTACATGTCGTTTATCTTGGATGGAACCAAATGAATGTTTCCGGCGCCGTTTATTTTCTTCAATAGGGTCTCGTTTATGTCGTTCGATCCCTGTGAATAATTTTGTGCGCTGTTACAATGGTGTACTTTGTGCAGCGGCCATAACTGTTTTAATATTTTATTCCTTAACCCTTTGCGGTCTTATGATCTATTTTTATTTTGTTCCATTATTTTTATTTCTGGAATATGAAACATATTCTTTTATATTAAAATTTAATTTAATGAAAAATTTTCCATCCAGATACCTTATTGGTTATGAAAATATGAAAATTCAGCCAAATTATTGACAGTTTTTAAAATTAGAATATTGAAGATGAACTAGTTAAAGTGTGGAATGTAGCTCGGATCGCAAAGGGTTAACATTGGTTATTCATAGCTAAAACGCTTAAAAATTAATATTTTCAAATGTCTCTTCATGGTCTTTTTATTACTACTTTTAATTTCAGCAGAGTTTTTTTTCTTAACAATTTAAAATAAAATGAATCGCTACTTGTGATTCTGATTTTATATTTTTCTTGATTAGTTGAGATCGTTTTGTTTTATTTTTCTTTCATTTTTGACCAAACTTGGAACGTTATTATTAATTATTACCATTGGAGAATATTGTAAATCAGAATAATATCGTGGAAAGTATTTTTACCTTTAATCGGAAGCAAACGAGTCCCAATATCACGTCTGCGACGATTTCAAACCGCGAATCAGAGAGAATCAAAGCTTCGAATTCATGAGCCTGGGAGATGTGAGTCCTAATAAATCGCTGAAGATTTTCCACGCCATAGATCCTCAAGACGAACCAGAGTTTCAACGCTCTAAACCTTCGTCCCAGTGGAATTTGCCAATGCTACAAAAAAAAAAAATCATTTTCCTTAAATATTAAAAAGTTCCTTTTCCTTTGTACAGCAGAGATCACAATAATTTTTAATTTTAAACAACTGACAAACTTAAAGAAATATTTTTTAAAATTCATCTTGCTCCTTCTCTTACAATTTAACAATTAATAATACAAGCTAGTATCATAAATCGTTGTAGCAAGGTATTATAATTAATAATATTATAATTAATTATTAATTTACCCTGTAATCCGGAGCAGATCCTTGCATATCATGTTTTAGGTAAAGAGGATCCACATTGAAAGCATTGATAACGTAAGTTGGATCCTTCAGCCACATCGTTGAACAGTCGAAGTTCACCAACATCCATTTGTGCGGGTTAAAGTTGAAGGAATCTGCCAACTCGATGCCTTTCATTAAATATCGAAATTCCGGGCAAATGAAGGCGGAACCTGGTGAAATAAAAAAAGAAAAAAAAAAAATAGTCAATAAATTCTAATCACAAAGTCGGAATTTAATAACGTAATTATTGGTTAATTTACCGGCATAAGCTGCATCAACGTGCAACCAAACGTTCTCGCGATTTGCAACAACGCCCATTTCATCGAGACGATCGAACGCACAGGAGCATGTTGTTCCTAATGTCGCGACAGCCTGTGAAATTATTGCAATTTCAATTTTATTCTCGCGTGTAAATTTTGTATTCATTATTGGAAAAATATAAATTGTTGATTAAAATTGCAGTCACGAAGCTAGGTGTTTCTTATAATATTTGTATGTGAATATTTATGTGACTGTCAGAGAAAATTAATTAAAGAATGGTACTAAACGATATTGAATGATATTAAAATAAATAAATACAAAGGATAATATTAAAATAAATAAATACAGAGAATAATATTAAAATAAATAAATACAAAGAATAATATTAAAATAAATAAATACAAAGAATAATATTAAATTAAAGCTTTGATGGAAAGCTTGAATAAACTATTTCATTGCACGGTTTTAATAAATTAAATTTTTGTATCATCAGAAAAAGTAAGTTACTCGTGTTATCCAAAATAATATATATTTTAGGGTTTATTTTTAATTAGAATTCAATACATAAAAATGATATTATCGTAAAAATTTCTATACAATTAAAGTAAGTTTTTACGAACGAAATAGAAGGCTTAATAGTAGGTGCATTGAGAATATTAATTTTAGGCTTACGTAGAACGGAATCAGTCCTTGCTCTTTATCTTTGCGAATCGCCTCTGCCAGTGTTTCACCGCGAAGTTTGTATTTCGAATCGACATCCAGCAAGCGGAATTTTACGCCCCCGAGAAGCCCAGCTCGTTCTACAGAACTGTGAGCTTGACCTGAATGATAAATCGAAAATAAAACATATTCACCCTCAACGAGATTCTTACATTTATGCATTGATTTATGTATTATACGCTGATACACGACGCAATACCGAAGTTCATCAATCTTAACGAGACCAAGAAGATTAAATAAAATGAAATTTTTCAACCATCCACTGCTTTCATTTTAATTTTTAACGAATCGCATTTAACACACTCATTTTTACCATAAACTAAAAAATGTATACTTTAAGTCAGAACAATTTCTACTTGAACCTTTAACCCTTTGCAATCTTATGTCGAGCCAGACTCGACATTTTACTTTGTTCCATCGCGTTAGAGATATAAGATATTAATATCCTTTTCGTTGAATGACATTGACACCCGTTTTGTTGTTACCAGACATTCAACAAATGTTTATCAAAAGTAGTTAAGTTCAGTTTGCCTCTGTCAACACGTTCTCGCAATCCCGTTCAATCTTTACATAATTTATTTATTGTAAAAAGTGTTCGCTTCGATTCTCTACCTCTAACACATCGTTTTCAGTTTTGGGATACCAAACATATTCTTTTACATTAAAATGTTATTTGATGGAAAATTTTCTATCTATATATCTTACTGGTAATGAAAATGTGAAAATTTAGCCAAATTATCGAGTTTTTAAAAGTATATTATTGAATATGAACTAGTTAAGTTAAAACGTCGAAAGTGGCTCGGACCGCAAAGGTTTAAACTTATCAATTTTCCCATTTATTTAACCACCGCACTAGCTATTATAATTCATTATAATTCAAAACAAAATTAATTAAAAGGGAGAACAAATAATTTGTCTCCATAATTCTTCAAATATAATAAAACTACAACCCTTTAATTTCGTTTAAAATTCACCCGAAAAGCTAAAAAAAAAAATCTATCAAACAAAGGATCGATCGATCCATCCTTTCCTGCGCCTCGATAAAAAATATTCAAACAATCGCACTCAAATATCAATCCATTAAAAAAGCACGCTCAACGGAACACCATCTCTGTTCTACAAAACAAAAGTCCTTTTCAATTTTCAATCTCCACCTCGCGATAACCACGTCCGTTTTAATAGTAACAGCTACCAATAAATAAAAACTTTTAATACAGAACAATCGGAAAATCGAGCGAGATATCTTTAAGGTTCCTTTTTTTTTTCCCTCTTCGTTCGCGCGGTTGGCGCGCGGAACGGGTAA
>SMSQ01024355.1:0-10688 GCA_019453375.1 Ctenoplectra terminalis
TGGACTTTATTCGAACAATTTAACTGGCAAAAGTGAGCTCGTCGCGCGAATTAATCATATTTTGGACACAATAATTAATTTTTCAACCGGTTTCTTGGTTTATGATCTATGGTTACATTTTTATTAGAAATACGTGGTAGATATTTACATTTGTAAAAATTAAAATCGGCCTCACCAAGGTTGGTTCTGTTTTATTAATATTTTTTTTTCCGTTTGTGACGATGCATCGTCACTCGGTAAATTGAAAAATGTTGGGTTGATAGCTCGTTGCCAACTGATATCCGCAAGACGTACACCGAAAACTCCGTCGTTTTGCTCTCTTAACGGGCCGATATTGATTTCGTTTTTCGGAATTATTGACGTCAACTTGCTTCCACGTAAGCCGATTACACGGGAATCGATGAAGGTGCATTGCTTCAATACCTTGCACTGATATTTTACAGTTATAATTAGGATAGAAGTGTCGCGGTATCGAAAGGTGGCTTAAACTATTGAATGGGTCATTTTTGGGAGGAAGTAGGAGCGCAATTTTTTGAATTCTTCAAACTCGAATCTGAAACTAAGAACGAATTATCAAACGTTCCTTTCCCACGAATTTTAAAAATATTTAGAATCAATAAGAAAAAAAAATGTTTCTTTTCTATGAATTGTAAAAATATTTAGAATTAAAAAAAAAATGTTTCTTTTCTACGAATTGTCAAAATATTTAGAATTAAAAAAAAATGTTTCTTTTCTACGAATTGTCAAAATATTTAGAAATAATAAAAAAAAAAATGTTTCTTTTCCACGAATTGTAAAAATATTTAGAATTAATAACAGAAAAAAGAAAATGTAAGATTTTCTAGAAGTGTTTTGTATTAAGAACTGAAGTTACAGATTAAATCTTTAAGTAAATCTTTGTTGAACATGGTTGAATAACAAAGAAAGCAATAATGGTACATAAGAATATCTAATTTAGATTCCTGTCCGAGAAAACTCTTTGAACTTTTTCTGGATTTAATCTACTTATTTTTCTTACTTCGAGACAGGCTGCGTATGATTCTTTATTTATCGATTATATATTTTTCCTGTTACGAGAAAAGTGGAAAGTTTAGAATTCTTAAAACTCTTTCGAGTTCGAATTCTTTCGATACTCGAAAGTTGCTCGAATTTCAAGGAATTTCGAGGTTTCAAAGTATATTAATTTTCGAGTTTAATTTCCATTCATCGTTTCAAATTTCGATATTAGTTACTAATATAATTCTTTAAATCAAATATTTTCATATAAAAGCATTAATCTTGGTCTTTCCTTATCGTAAGCTGCAAAATATTTCATACATACTATTAAAAATGACTAAAAAGGAATTAATATCAGCCAAGTAGGTTCTACTTCTTTCACCAGCGTGGTGAAAAAATATTTTTGCGAAACAAAAAAAATGATTTGCCGTCGCAGATCGAACATAAAAGCTTTCTCTGTTAAAAAGATAAAACTCGTGGCCTTTGCTTCTAGGAAAGAAACACTTAGAACTTTAGAACTTTTCTCAACGCTAGTTTCTTCCCCGGTAGTTCCTAGTGGTTCCGATGAACGTACTAAATGTACAGGTTGCTAGCAAGGAAATAATATAATTAAGAAAAAAAAAATTACACCTCTTGAAAAAGTATTTTAATAAATTTTATTATTTCCTTTGGTTCACTGAAGAAGGTAATATTTTATCGTGCAAGGTGTCCCGTATCCGGTGGTACAAGCGAGCAAGGGGTGATTCTACGCGGAAGACTGAATAGAAAATACAGAATAGAATTTGTTCACAAGAAGCTTGAATTTTCGAGGAAAATAAGTTTGAAAATTTGTGGAGTACTGCTTTCACAAGGATTATATTATGCGAGGGTTTATTCGGGTCTGTGAATAAACTTTCAAAGGGTCATTGTAAGGTTATTATTAGAGGTCAATATTAAAGTCAATATTAGTTATTAATATTATTAATACTATTACTATTATTAATATTATTAGAATTATTAATATTATTAATATTATTAATATCATTACTATTATTATTAATACTATTATTAATATTAATATTATTATTAATACTATTATTAATATTAATATTATTATTAATATTATTAATATTATTACTATTATTATTAATACTATTATTAATATTAATATTATTATTAATATTATTATTAATATTACTATTATTATTGTTATTATTATTAATAATAATTAGCCACCGCGGAAACATTACCATCCCATATCAGTATACTCCCGATTACTATAATTTGTCGTATCGTACATCTGCATATCTGTAGAAATTTTTAATTTAAAATTAAAAAGTTATCAATTTTGCACAGTCTAATGTACAAAAATACGACATTCTTAAAGATCACAAGATACTGCGTTCGTGTCATAAACCCAGTTTCTCTGGGTGCGCTGAACATTCGGAGTGAAAAGTGAAACGGAACAGTATTTCGGGCCGCGTCGACTTTCGGTAATCTACGCCTATCATGCACCAAATACGTCCTGTGTAGTTGTTGTAAAACGGTATTCTACTCGCCATCACTGCGAGGCTGGTTTATTTTAAGTTTGACCGAACTCCTTGCTCAAGGGTTGCTATAAACTTGCCGGTTTTATTAGCAACTAAAAGTTTGATACCAAGCAAGGGTGAAAACGGACGAAAGCTAAAGAGAAAGTAATGATTTCTTCAAACAACCTTCTATTTCTTTTTTTTGTATAAAATTTTCTAAATTTTTAAACTTTTCTAAATTTTCTAAATTTTCTAAATTCTTATAATTGATCGATCGATCACCAAATCTATATTTTTCTTCTAAATTTTAAGCAATTTAAGTAATTTGAGTAACTCGTCGCTACGGCGGTGTAATTTTCTGCAGAGCTTAAATTTTAAGTTAACTTTCCTATTTTCGTCAGTTAAAATTTCTCATTCTTAATTTTAAATCAGAGAAAGTTAACCGGATAAATAAAATAGTTCAAAATTTCTTTCCGTTTTTAAAATAACGCTTTAAGTTTTCTCAATAGTCCTGCGAAACTTAAAAATATTTAGAAAAGCAAAGGGTAAATCAATTCTTTTCGAGAAAATTTACTGCACTCTGCTAATATTTATTACATTAAATAATTACATTAAATAATTTATTCTAAGCTAGATGTATCAAACGTACGATAAAAAGAACTCAACTACAGTTTTAAAGATAAAAAACAAAGCCAATTCGGAAGCTCTCCTTTCTCTCCTTTCTCTCCGTTCACCATCAACACTAGAACTACCAAAGCAGTCAATGACTACTTCCTACTTCTCCACAGAAGCTTTATAAATTTACTACAGTAGCTTTTCTACAATTTTCCACATATTTTTTCTCAACAATATAAATAGAGATTTAACTCCATTCATTCCGATTTTTTCAACACAAATATTCTTTAGTCGTCGGTAGTTCTAGTGCTAACCCTTTCGCTGCCCAACAAAATCTCCAATAAAACATCAACAAAACTACTATTTTCTCATAATTATAAATATTTCTATTCCAACAAATGTACCAAAAAACACACAAGTTTATCTATATTTTATTCACATTTTTAACAAGTTTCTCTATGATACATTAAATATCAAGTGACACATTATACATTAAATATTAAGTGATACATTATACAGTATACATAGTGATACATCAAAACATCAAATACACACTACAATCTTCCATCTTAGCAACTTGACTTCTCACTGACCAAACAACGAAAGGGTTAAACCAACGCAGCCAACCCTTTGACTGCGAAGCACTCTAGGTTTAAACGCGCTGTGTCGACGAAATACTTTCTTGCGTACCGCGTACTCTACCCACGTTCAATTCACCCATCAACGCCCAATTTTTTTTGTTTTTTTTTGTATCCTTTGAATCTTAAACAAATTTACGAGTGCCAATTGTCTTCAAGCAAATCGTGCGTTACTCGTTTAACTCTTTGCGGCACAGGATTTCAGATAATAAAACATACTCGCGTTGCACAGAAATTTTACTGCGTTTTAAATGAAACAAAATTGCTATATTTTTACTAACAAAGAACATTTATAATTCTCTTTTTTTCCCAAAAGAACACTTTAAGTTCTCGCAATAGTCCTTTGAATCTTAAAAAAATTTACCAGTGCAAAGAGTTAAAGCGCATCCTTTCCCATAAATCGAGGTGGGACTAAAAATGTCAAAAAGATGGGCCACTTTTAATCCCAGCGTGCCCCAAAGAGTTAATCCGAACATTTTGATCGTCAAACGTACATATGCGTTCACAATTCGCGTCGATAGCACTCGCCGGACGCGTATACGCGTCCGTAGCAGTCAAAGGGTTAACCATCGTTTCCATTCAACTTCCACCAAACGAAAAAAAAAAGAAAAAAAAACCAACCACTGTTCCCCACAGAAATTACCATCGAGAAAAAACAAATCACCTTCGCCAAGAATAAAAAAGAAAATTCGAAGAATCATCGCGTTCCACGACCCAATGGAGTAACGCAAGTCAATCCAAAACAAGACGCCGACGTGTCGATCGCAGATGTCCGTGACTAGGCCAGCGAGCATCGAGTAGAGGCAAGCTATTCCAAGATCAGCCGTCTCTTTGAGCGATGATCGGCTCGTCGACGCCGACGATCGATCGTACGGATCCTTACGAGGCCGTGGTCGACACATGCTACGAGGATCTTCTGTTGTTCGTAAACGACACCGGTACGCTTTGCGACAGAACACCGTTTCCCGTGTCCGGGATAATAAACGACACCGATTTAGAAGGTGAAACGGTGAACGGTACGCGACTGGACACCGAGGTCGACGGTTTGAACAACTGGTGGGCTTTGATGGCCCTGGTCCTGGTCCTCGGCACCGCTGCTGGGAATATTTTGGTGTGCTTGGCTATAGCCAGGGAGAGGAGGCTACAGAACGTCACCAATTACTTTCTGATGAGCTTGGCGATCACTGATCTTATGGTCGCCGTGCTGGTCATGCCTCTCGGGATACTCACGTTGGTCAGAGGTGAGTATTTTTGGAATTGTTTTGAGAGAGAGATTCTGTGATTAGCGATGGAATTATTGATGGTTAACGTGGAACTATTTGTATTGTAGAATTGAAAATTATTGTTATTTGGGAAGGATATAAGGTGCTAGAGGAATTCGTTTTTATTCGTTACAGAAATGAACGAAAATGTATCCTTGTGGATTTGTTAAGTTTGTATGAGAGATTGAAAAGCAGTTATTTTGATCATTTTGGTAGAAATATTTATATATTAATAGTAGAAGTATTAAAAGATTATAATTTGGGAAGGATATAAGGTGCTAGAGGAATTCGTTTTTATTCGTTACAGAAATGAACGAAAATGTATCCTTGTGGATTTGTTAAGTTTGTATGAGAGATTGAAAAGCAGTTATTTTGATCATTTTGGTAGAAATATTTATATATTAATAGTAGAAGTATTAAAAAATTATTATTTGGGAAGGATATAAGGTGCTAGAGGAATTCGTTTTTATTCGTTACTGAAATGAACGAAAATGTATCCTTGTGGATTTGTTAAGTTTGTATGAGAGATTGAAAAGCAGTTATTTTGATCATTTTGGTAGAAATATTTATATATTAATAGTAGAAGTATTAAAAAATTATTATTTGGGAAGGATATAAGGTGCTAGAGGAATTCGTTTTTATTCGTTACTGAAATGAACGAAAATGTATCCTTATGGATTTGTCAAATTTATGAGAGATTGCAAATCAGTAATTTTGATCACTTTGGTAGAAATATTTATATTTTAACAGTAAAACTATTAAAGGATTGAAAATAATTATTATTTGGGAAGGATGTAAGATGCTAAAGAAATTAATTTTTATTCGTTACAGAAAATGACGAAAAATTGTTGAAAATGTATCCTTGTGGATTTGTAAAATTTATATGAGAGATTGCAAACAAGTTATTTTGCTCACTTCACAGTTACACAAGGATATATTTTTAAGAACTTTTTGTGTTTTTCTGTAACGAATAAAGATTCATTTCTTTAGCATCTTATATTCTTTCCAAATAATTATTATTTCCAATTCTTCGGTAGTTCTAGTGTTAAGGTATTAATATTTTTACCAAAGAATTAAAAATAATTATTATTTGAGAAGAATATAAGATGCTAAAAGAATAAATTTTTATTCGTTACAAAAAAACACAAAAAGTTCTTAAAAATATATTTCTATGAATTTATAAAATTTATACCAGCGATTGCAAACCAGTCACTTTGACCACTTTTCTAATTCTGATATTAAAGCATAAACATTTCTATCAAAGAATCCAAAATAATAATTATCTGGAAAGAAACCTGTCATAAAAAGAAGGTTACGATAATCATGGTAATAAACAGACTGCTTTTTATAACGATTCATGTTTTAGAGAAGGCGGTAAAGAATGTAATAGGCCTCCATCTTGGATTTTACGCTCGAAACGCAGTCCCTCGGTACCAGATTGTTAAACGCGCTACAAATTTACAACCATTCCGGTAGAATTTCCATCAACCAGTTCCAACTATTTCCCGATAATGGCCAACGAACTTTTCAGCCACGGCTCTCGTTCGAATCTAAGTTTCCTCCGTTATCAAGATTACGCGGAGATTGGGGGGTAGTTCGATGAAGATTCAGTAACACACGGGAGTAACTTTCATCGATGTCCCGGGTTCCGGCGCGCGCGTTACCATTTCCTTTCGACCGTTTCTCAAACGAGGATCGATGGTGTGTCTCTTCTGTCTAAATTTCACCTGGATACTTCCCATCGCTATCGAATCTTGTTTCTCCTTTTTTTTTAACCCTGCTTCTGTCTTCGAGTCTTTCTCCGGTCACGTTTTTATTTTCCATTGGAATTTTTTCAAGTTGAGACTGAAACTACTGACAATAAAAATATATCTATTTGTGCTAAAAGAATTATAATAATCGATATTGAAGAAAATAAAAGAAACAGACCTTTATCCATATATTTTACAGAAAACATAGGAAAAATGTTCAAAAACACAGATAAAAATTTATAAAATTTCTACGAGAATTCACGAACCGATCGTTTGATTGCTTAAGTATTTAAAATTTATATCGCTTGGTTTTCCTTTAAATTGGAAAGTTTTTTTTCATGAAGTTAAAGCAGAACTGTGTCCATGATTGATTCGTAATTTTTTACAGGATCTTTATAAATTAACTACGGTGCCTTTGGCCAGATTTTCCGCGATTTTCTATCAAAAATATAGACAAACTTTTGTCCGAATTGCATTACATATTATTTTATATACTTTCCACTTTGATTTCTCCGGTAGAAATAAGTATACTTTAATCGTCGGTAGTGTTAAATATCGCGGGCTAAGGAAAATTTAAATTAAAAACAGTAGCGACTAACGATCCGCGATTTGAAGTTCATTTTTGTAGGAAAATCGATAGCAATTTCTTATTTCTGTGTTAAAATAATTGTAAAAAATTGTTTTTATCGAATGCATCTCCTTAGTGTTTCTTAAAATTAAAAAGCTTTTTTTAAAGAACTTAAAGCAGGACTGTGTCGCGTAAATCTCTAAAGCAAGGTTAAATATCGCGGACTAGGCAAATTTAAATTAAAAAAAGGAACGTCTAACGATTCGCAATTTAAAGTTCATTTTCCTAGAAAAATTGATAGGAAGCTTTTTTTATTTTTTTGAAGTAAATCGAAAGCGGAGATGGGCGAGCGGTGTAATTGAAAAATATCAGATCGTCGACAATAATTTTAATTAACGGGAAAAATGTTGCATAGACGCGTTCGATGACGTCGAACGAATTTATTGTTGCGTAATTGGTTTCCAATGACTCGTGTCATTGAACGGAGATATCGCATAAAATTATAAAAAAAAAAAAGAAAAAATAGTTCGACGAGATAAACGTAACTAACGATATACCCGTTCTTCTAAAAATTGGGCCATGGCTCTCCAACCTACCCTGGTTCAGAGATTAACTAATAGTAGGTCAGTTTTGTTCTACGTTCTTCGTTTCTCTCTTTCGTAATTATCTTCCAAAGTCACGAATATTCAATCCAGTTTTTAATTTCAATGTTTCAGCGCGTAACTGTTCAGCGATGTCTCGTTTAATTGGCGACCGTGTTCTCTGTTTTCTCATTCGTGAATTTAGTCTCGTCGTGTTTTCTTGTGATTGATTATTGGACATGGAATAAACTGTGGTATTCAGAAAAGATAATTGAATCGATTCTATTTTTTACCTGTTCTCTATTACCCGAAAAAATTTATTTCAGCTCGTAGAATTGTTTTTAAAAATGTCGTCCAATGTTTCGCTTCGACGCTTGGTGTAATAATTATGTTTCTACAAATGTGCGACATTTTATTTTATTTTATTTTTTTCGTGGAAAATACAGGAAAATACTGGAAAAAGCTGGAAAAAGTTAAAAAAAAAAAAAGGTTTATGAATAAGAGTATAGATTAAGTTTGTAGATAAATTGAGACTCGAAGGGTCTAAGCTCTAAACGATCCCGTTCCATCGCAAACCTCTCGTATGCACTTTAAACGTCTTATTCGTTCGCTCTCAATAGCTATCGACGTATCGGAAACCCACAACGTGGTACTCGTAATCAATGGCTTTAACGGATGTGCGACTGTTAGGTCCAGATCTTCGATAAAGTTGTAGACGGAAAATCTGTTGTTGTAGAGGACAATGTGGCCGGAAGTTGCAATCCGGGAAGCTGACCAGTTTACAGTCTCCAGTGATTTGTTGGCTATGGTTGTCTCATTAGGTCTTGTTCCATGCTTGTGGATATTTTTGGTTGGATTTTGTGACCGATTGAAAAAAATTTTATCGTTCGTTCAAACTTGATTTCATATCACCATGTTGTGAAAATGAAAGATGTTTTGTTGTATTTTTTGGGGGTTTTTATTCTTACTGATATTTTTAGTATTTTTGTGGATAGTAAAATTATTTACTTGGAATAAGTTTTTATATGGAGAAATAGAAAATTTCTGTGTTAATGATTTTTTGTAGGTACGGTGGAATTTTTATTATTTTGTGTTTTGATAATTGTTTGCGGAGTGAAATTGTAAATTATTTTTTATTTTGATCATTGTTTATGGAGTAAAATTGTACATTATTTTGTATTTTGATAATTGTTCACACACTAAAATTAAAAATATTTTTGTATCTTAATAATTGTTCGCGGACTAAAATTTGAAATTATTTTCTATTTTAATGATAATTCATGGAATAAAATTTAAAATATTTTTCTATTTTAATAATTGTTCACGGAATAAAATTCTAAATTATTTTCTATTTTAATAATCGTTCACACACTAAAATTAAAAATATTTTTCAATTTTAATAATTGTTCACAAAATGAAATTCAAAATTATTTTCTATTTTAATAATCATTCACAGAATAAAATTCAAAATAATTCTCTATTTCAATAATTCCTCTTGCAACAAAATTAAAAATTTCTACCTCACATTTTATTTCCATTTTAATAATCCATTCTGCAAAACAAAATTCAGAATTGTTTCCTATTTCGATAATTCTTCGTGCAGTCAAATTAAAAATAGTTCTCTATTTTAATAATTATTTTTGTAAATAAAACTTCAAAAATTTCTAATCTCACCTTCCGTTCAACCATACACCGATCAGTATCAATTAAATCGTTCAGATCTGTAATTTCTGCAACCATCTCAAACAGTATGCTGCAATACGCTGTTTCGAGAAACCATAGACGCAGTTTAGTTATAAATGAGACCTAGAAGCAAGTGGCATAAGTCCAAGACCTGTCTATTTCGAGGTTTTAGACATTCTGGAACCTGGGCAACCTTCGACAACCCCTTTCCCCTGAACTATGCTCCCTTAGATCACCTTTCATCGTTTACTTATAACGGAGTTGCACGAACAGCATGGATTTTTCAATAGAATCAAACGTAAACCTTTCGATCTTTCAGTTTACTTTTACGAATTTATATCGGATATTACTACCTCATTCCTTATACACGTTACAAAGATTTAAGAAACGTTTCTTCATCCAATAATACCAATATCTCACAATCTTTTTTAAACATGCGTCAACGCGAAACTGATAAATCAAAAAAAGTGTTTCTTTTATTTTCTTGCTTAAATTCATTTATTTCACTGATCAATTTTTGATTTGAAATTATAGAAATGTGTTATAGAATCTTTGTAGAACCTTAGATTTTTTTTTTACACAGTGTAGAAGTAGAAAATCGCCAAATTTTTCCTAACGATCGTTTATCTCGCGACGAATCGAAATATTTTTTCCAAAAAGATTCATGTTTATAAGTTATTCTCAACGAAAGTAAGAATACGAATTACGAGTTAAACAAATATTTCCCGACGATCGTTTACCTCGCGACGAATCGAAATATTTTTGTCAAAAAGATTCACGTTTATAAGTTATTCTCAACGAAAGTAAGAATACGAATTACGAGTTAAACAAATATTTCCCGACGATCGTTTATCTCGCGACGAATCGAAATATTTTTTCCAAAAAGATCCATTTTTACAAGTTATTCTCAACGAAAGTAAGAATACGAATTAAGAGTCAAACAAATATTTCCCGACGATCGTTTATCTCGCGATGAATCGAAATATTTTTTCCAAAAAGATCCACTTTTACAAGTTATTCTCAACGAAAGTAAGAATAAGAATTATGAGTCAAACAAATATTTCCCGACGATCGTTTATCTCGCGA